>JAVCKZ010057123.1:0-16289 GCA_034780755.1 Lepetodrilus elevatus | reverse complement strand
ACTGAACTTTGCAATGTAGGTTGTTTTGTGGTATTTGAATCACTGAATCAGTAGTTATGCATAAATACGTTAACACTATCGTCTATGGGATTTTAATTGGTGGTTCATAACCTATAGCTGCATTCCACGGATGACAGGAAAGCACCGTCCGTGGTATTTATGGCGGCATCGAGGCATTTCAGATCAAACACGGTTATTGGCTACGTGTGAGGTTACACCGGGTTGTAATTCTCTTTACCGAAAGGGATGTGGACCATGTCTCTAATCGGATCTCCTGGTCATTATCTGACGGTGTACAAGCATCCGTAGCTTCAGTCATGTCATTTGGTCATCAGTTGGGCTTATTGCCGCCGTCTGTTCCGTGATACAAGATAAACTTCAAAAAGCCATATAATACATCAGCGGACCAGACCTAACGTGTTGCATCCTGCAATCTTCCTCCCTGTGTCAGCAAGATACGAGGATGACGCGTGACATCTCGCCACATCCACCAGCAAGCCGTCACGTGCAAATAAGGACGTCTGGACAATTACGGCAACGTCGTTCCTTAAATTCGCCGTGTAGATAACTGTTTCCATCTCCTATGGATCATTTACCTTGTCTCCAGATCTAATAGAGCACAGTGGAATCGAGGCAGGATGGTAAACCGTGGCTCGACACATTATTCGACAAACCTGATGTCAGCAGAGATCTCTCAATCAGAGCAGTTATGGCGTGCTTAGATCAAAGGGTAGCGTGAACACTGAAACAAACAGTGCAGCAATATTTGATATAAACACGCGATGTGATTTATGTTGTAAGACACAAATTAATCTGTTCTGTGCTCACATCGACACATACACATACATACACGTCTTCTAGTGAGAAGAGTTGATACTGATACCAGACATTAGGAACAATGAAGTGTTTCGAGTCCATCCGTTGACCCAGAGAGATAGACAGATACAGGAGGCTTCCATACCAATTGACACAAGTCATCGATGAAGGCTATATTTTGACAATGGTTCCGACGTGCTGTGGATTAGACAGTATACACGAAATAATAACCTTGTAACTTCACTTCATACACAGATTCAAGAGTGCAAGATCATTTGTTCCATTGCAATTTAAGGCAGTTTGGAAGAAAGGTTTATTCTTTCATTAATAAACACAATTGTTTAAGACATTATGTTTTAATACTCAAAATATGTATAGCATTTTGAAATCTATTGTGTTTGATTGAAACTGAATGATAACACGTGTTCTCGATATTGTTAGTACAACAAACTCAAACTTTATTGTAGACAGGTATGCACTTGTAGTGTAGCTAGATATGTATTTGTAGTGTAGATAGAGATGTAATTGTAGTTCGCTGCTGGAAATGTACATGTCCATTAACATAGACATCTGTGAATAAAGATCTATAACATTTCACATGTGTCTACATTTACCTAAAACGTTTTGGATATACTTGACAGTTCGGCTAAAACGGGTCACACATTTCGTAGGCAACGACACCAATTAACTGGCAGCGTACACGTCAGCATCAGACATCAGACATCAAACATTAGACATCAGACATCAGACATCAGACATCTAACATCAAACACATCAGACATCAACACAGACTCCTGGTTACAGGGCAGGCTTCTTCCACAACTACAACACCAATTCTACCTGTCTTCAATAACAACGCCAGCAGACTGAGGTAATCTCAGACAGACCTCGATACATGGTTGCTGAACTAAGCGTCTAGACATCACTCGGCCAGTCTAGAGTGGTCATCACATCATCAGACCTATACCCGGTGGTCATAGGTAATGTACGTTGATGGAGCTAGGTTCACTATGTGGACTTCAATGAAGGTTGACATATGAGATTGTACAGATAGCAGGCGAGTTTCATCATAAAGTATCATGATGACTTGGAATCGGCAAAGTCAGGTCTCGGTATTTGGTGTTTGGTGGATCAGCATGAATGTCGTAATGCATATCGACATCTCCAGACAGCGCCGCTATGTAAGGACGGGCAGTGTGCTATACGGTGGCACCTTACCTGTCTAGAATCGGTCCCATAGACACCCAGCGGGAAACACTGCAAATTAATCTGCTACATCCCTGCCCACTCAAAGCTACATTTCCGTTCACTGGACTAGTGGCTAAACTATTCTGCCATCTGATCCATAACATTGCACTAATAGAAGATTACCGATCTACAACTGTCATTCACGAAGTGTAGTCGCCGGACAATAGCCTGCGAGTCCCAAGTGTTGTGTGCCACTGACATCACATCCTGGACACTGGAGGTAGTAAACCCGTGGACAACAGAGGTATCCGGTTGTTCTGGTGTCAGTTTTCACCAGGTTTGGATCAATGTAAGACTAGAGTTCAACGCCCCTGCAAATTGCTGACAGTAGCGGATCTGTTGAGCATGGAGAAAGCACTGATGCGTGGCAATTGCTGCAGTTTCACATTCATTAGAACTGGAACGAGCAACACTATACATTTTCTTCATATATCTTGATTAATGTTTGTTTTGTGGAACCATTAATCGTGTTCACACATGTACATTTATCTCTTGATTCAATAGTGTGTGGTACCGGCGGTATGTGCTACAGTGGAAATGAATCAAGCCCTGCAATGATGGAACGTTGTACTTGATGGATTCTGAAATCTACTTCCGGGAAAGTGATGCATGAGTTCGAGATGTATCAACTTCCTGGCAATTTTACACGAAACATACGTGTAGTAGTAGTAGTGAGAGTGCTTTATCACCAGACGTGTGTAACTCGCTTATCTTTCCAAGTCACTGCCACAAGTGGCCGTCTCATGATCAGAAGCTATAGTATGGTCAGCTAGTTCTCCCACTCCTATTTCAAGAAGCAAGCTTTATATTGCTATCAGAAATGCATAGTAACGAGAAACTGTCATCATACTGTTATTTACTTGATGAATGGGCATACGGTGAATATTGAACACGTTGTCTATTTTTGTAATATGTAAAACTTCAGATAATTACAGAATTCTTGACGGTTTGGAAATCTATCCAGTCAGTGATAAAAGGGCATCAGTATTGGATATTCTTAACACGGCAGTAATAAAATATATTTCACATAATGCTCGAATCAATCTTCATTTCATGGAGCATTTATCATGAACATACATCATAGATTTGCATAGGTCCCGCATTCACAATTCCCTGCTTTGTCCATAAAGTTCACAGGAGCTAGTAGTGTTAGGTGCATGTGAGTGGATGAACTGCTTTAGAGATGGATTCGACCACCCATTGATCCATCTTCCAGACCCGATACCTACTGTGCCACCTTCCTGTTTGAATGAAGCTGGATTTATACTTGTAACGGCGTCAGACGGCGCAGCTCGCTACCACACGCGTACAGGTGTAACAGCCCCAAAACACTCCCCCAGGAAGCTTAATCTTTCTGTTTTTGGGGCTGTTACACCGATCAGTATTTACATTAGCCACATGGATACTGTCCAGCGAAAGCTTAGTCTCCTGTTTAGTATTCCTTGGGAACATGAAGCAAATATCAAATGGCTATATTATTCACTTGCATTGTATAATTCAAAACTATACCTAGATCAGCAATGCGATATAGTGGAATGTGTAATAGGGGCATGCAGAAGCCAATGGCATATGCCAAGAACAATTATTATTCGGAATGGATTTGTATTGTTTTCAAACATTCGGTTAGATACTCCTTGTTTCCGCACGTCTTTCATCCGCATCTTCATCTCGCACTGGATCACAGGCTAGCTTTGATGGACACGCAATGATAGATTTATAGGTAAACACTAATCGGAAAATTGAATTGTCGACACACAAACATTGATAGACAAACATTTATATACAGATTGAATTATTGATAGTAAACGTATGCATAGAGACAAACATGGACCTAGACGGGAGGGGGCGTGGGAGGTGGTGTACATTATCGATTGGTAAGCTTTAAAGGACACAAATTGAGACACGTATTGCATGAAGCTAGACACTGGCGAATGGAAACATATTATCAGTAATTGACTGGTCCATATAGTTAGCCGTAACATCTGATTTGTTAAATAATTCTGAAACACGAACGAGCTTGTTGCAAGCATATTGACAGTCAAACAACAGTTTAAACGATGCCACATACACTTATATATATATATTACCATAGTAAGTCTGCATGTATATATCTGCACCACGGTATAATGGTGCCCACTTTGAGGCGAGGTTCCACGTCCGAGGAGGATTTGTGTTTATAATGACATGTATATCATACTTAGACAGCGTCAGCCATGGCTGATTAGTCATACATAATTCCTAGATTTTAAGGTTGCCCTCGAAACATACTTATTGGCAGCTTAAAACTATGATCATTCCTAATTCAGATTCACCTCGTTAATACAGTTATTGATATCCCCCTAAGCAAAACTCGAGCAGCGAAGGAGCATGCTCAACGCGCTTACAGTGTACAATTAACAGGATAGACCCGCAGTCAATGGTATCTTGAGAACGGATATGCCTTCAAATTAGAATTGAGCGTCAGTAAGGAAGTAACCGACTTGAGGGAAAGTGGAGTGAGAGGAATGACGCGGCAGATACATAGAGGAAGTAACGGGCACCAACAGACGTGTTTGAGAAATAAAAGCTGAGAGTATAACTTATAATGTAGTGGAGTACCAGCGCTATTTTCAGATTGAATACGAGGGGAATCTTAAAAACTATTGTCTCCAGAACTGTATACTGTAAAATGTGTAGTGTAATAATGCAGTTTAGTCCGAGTTACATCCTTACAATACATATGCGCTCCCCTTCTCGTTATGTCTACCTCGCATCTCTATCTTTCTCCACTCTATTTATCTCTTTCTCTCTCCTGAATGTGTATTATTATATTATCTAGCATATTTGCATTGATGTTTACCAAATAGCGTGTTTCCTGCATTGCAGGTTATCGACCTCCTGAACGACCTGTACACGTTGTTTGACGCCACCATCGAGTACTACGACGTCTACAAGATCGAGACTATTGGCGATGCCTACATGGTAGTTAGTGGCCTACCTTCCAGAAACGGCATCAGTCACGCTGCGGTCAGTCAGCCTATTGTTTCACTGTTGTCGTAGATATGCCCTGCTTCTATGTCTCTGTGAATGTTGCAATGGCCCAGTCGTTAAGCCAGTACGACCTCGGGCTTGGGATGAAGCTGGCGATATATGCCATTAATTAAAGTTATAAACTATATTACATATAATATATTATTGGCTAGTGCGCATGGAACCATTTCTACACATATACAATTGCATACTTCTTATGTTCCCTTTTATTTGTTGTGCTCGTAATGTGTTCGGCGCCCGTAATGATGTGTTCACTCAAACTCTGTTCTGTTACAGGAGATAGCTTCTATGTCACTGCACCTGTTTGAGGCGATCAAGAGGTTCAGGATCAAACACCGTCCAAACGAATCCCTGAAGCTGAGGATAGGCATCCACTCTGGCCCATGTGTGGCGGGCGTGGTCGGACTGAAGATGCCCCGCTACTGTCTGTTTGGAGACACCGTCAACACGGCGTCAAGGATGGAGTCCAGTGGCGAGCGTGAGTACACAATTCCACCAATAGACAGGGCGTCGAGTGGCGTAGATCTGGTCAAAGAATGAGCGAAAGATGAAGCTATAGGTTATTCACTTTTGTTGGCAGGGATGTTGTGGTTGTGTGTGTATGTGTGTCTGTGTGTCTCTCTCTCTGTGTGTGTGTGTGTGTGTGTGTGTGCGTGCGTGTGTAAGTGCATTAGCCCATTCAACATCAGGCCGACCGCATGCATGTTTATGGAGTGTCCAGCAAGTATTATTAGTCGAGATGATTCTTTGCCTAAATGTGCCGGTAATAATGTCAGATGTTCACAATACCCGTATGTTCTACAGCTTTGAAGATCCATCTATCACGCCAGTGTGGAGAGCTATTACTGAAGATAGGCGGCTACACTATAGAAGACCGCGGCTTCATCACTCTCAAGGTAGCTACCTCATTGCGTGCCCTGTCGCGTGAAATGGTAGTTTCAAAGAGTTACATCCATGACAGCATGATAGCATGTAATGTAATTACAGTAGCAGCGTCAAGTGAGCGGATTAATTTAGTGAGGATATCCAATAAATATGTTAGTAATGTACCATTCTTTCCAGGGCAAGGGGGAGGTGCGGACGTTCTGGTTGACCGGCGAGGACGAGGAGAAGCGGCGACACCGGTTCACGCAGACATCCCTGGAGAACACCCCTCTGTCGTCGGCTGGATCCTACAGAAGACTAGTGGGTGTGCACTACAAGGAGCCAATCAGTCCATTCAAGGAGCAGCAGACTCCATCAGGAGCCGCGGACAAACCCAGCACAACCACGAGAACTCTGCCTAATGGAACTACAGTAAATGTCCCGAACCCTACCTTTCTACATCCACATGGACTCTTCTCAGGCCCGAGTAGTGCCGAGTTGTTACGAAGGTCTTCGTCAAGGCGACGAAGGTTAAAGTTCACAGTAGGTTCCGAGGACGTGGAGGAGATCAAGGAGAGTCCGGCGGAGTACGTGAAAACAAACACCAATGTGGAGACCACCCCTCTCATTGCCAGGAAGCCTGATTCTGGTGAGGAGAATATGTCATTTCCTAGGACTACCAGTCGCGTGTGATAGGTGCGTCTGTCAAGGCACATGTGAGTCGCTGCGGATAATCGGAGCTGGGACTAACCTGGCCTGACTTCAATTGGAGTCTCGCGAGATCAGGTCATGTCTTGTGACCAGATAGATCCCGACAGGAGAGCCATGTGTTCACGTCTTCTTCTGGCGGCATATGCCGTTTGATTGGCTGATCATATTATCGTATGTTTGGCGAATAATAATGATGCGTGACTGGAGAATAATAATCTCGTTTGATTGGTATATCATATGATGGTAAAACATATCAGGTAATGCAGTTTGATCGGAGAGTCATCGCGTCGTATGACTGGCGAATCATAATTTCGTGTTACTGATGGATGCTTAATTTATTTGATTGGTTAATCATAATACAAACTGCCTGCTTTCATTCAGGTAAATATGTGACGTGTTTCTTTTATTCCTAGGACAGTCACACAGACAAGCTAATGTGATTGTTATATATTTACAGTAGACATTTCAACGCCATTGGCTTAGTCTTCTACTTCCGGACATACCTGTAGCTTTTCGCAGTGGAACATTCTCTGATGTGTCTTGGTCGGACCTGTGTCAGCGTCCGCATTTCAGAATTCATCTGCAATTGGTGCCTGCGATGTGTCGCAGGGTCGTACTATAGTCGGTGAAGAACATGGAACTGAACGTGGACACGTGATAAACATGATACATGATACTATATCAACACTTGTTGTCTATATCGTTATAAATGTATTTCGCAGTTGAGCGAACAAATGTTAATACATGTTGTATTATGACCTTGGATTTGTGTTTATGATTTCAGGAGTTTGAGTTAATTATGACGTTATGAAATGTGTTGATACATCCTTCAAGGTGCTACCTGATGATACATTGGTCGTCTATTACTGGACATGTGGAGTTCAAACAATAACCAGGTTAAGAGTTTTTGTGAGTATCTATGAGATGTTGCCGACAGGCATTCGCTTTCTCGGCAATCCCGTAGGCATAACTAGAAAGATCAGAATTAGCGCTACCTTTTACAGCGTGGAATCCCATAATGTCGCGTGTTTGTCCAACAACTTCGTTACACGAGGACACCAAGCAGCAGTGGGCCGCCGCTAGGTGGCGTGATGGTAATAACCATTACTGACATGCGCATCAGAGAGTAACTTGGTTGTTGGGATCCTGGAGGTGTTGCCGCTAGGGATGGAGAACTATTGATTAGTTTAAAACCACGACGAAAAGTGACACGGTCTTAAAGACATACAGTAGCTCAATAGGAAATCGTTATGATGTTACCCTCGGAGAGAGATTGGTGACGATAATACATATGATGTTCCATGTGACGTATTCGTTGATGAGCTGTAGTAAAGTGGTATGCAAATCTGGCATACTAGTATATAATTAAAATAACAGTTCTAAGATATGTGGCTGCGTAATTAAGGTAGATAGATACACAAAGAAGAAAGCATTGATGAGAGAGAAACAGCATCGCAATAATGCTGGCCGCACAAAGCCGATTTCCGTCGCCGACGCGTCGCCGATCGCACAATATCTAGAATGTTTTGATATTTGGAGCACCGCACACTAGGCGATCGAAACCCGACGTCGGCGACGAAAATCGTCAGTGTGCGCCCGCTATAATTACAGAATGCTTCGTGCATTTAAATGAATGTAAAACATGTCTAGAATTCTAACGTCACTCGAACGAGATATACCGTATATTTAAATGTATGAAACACTTCTATGTGGTAGACTTGTGCATGTCACTTCCTCCATCCTATTAACTGGTTCACTATTACCTGTCAGTGAACGAACACCTAAAAACGCCAACACCATTCCACTTGCCCGTCAGCTTTAATATTCTAGGTCTTTGGAAACAATTAGATGAGTGGGAAGACAGGACGCCCCAAGGTTCGGTGAAAACGAGTCGCTCTTCGGGACAGGAATGCTGCAGATTCTTCTTATCTGAGTTATTGCACAGGTTAGGCAATTCACTTATGCAACGTACAGCGGACAAAGACTGGAGTTACTAAAGCTATTTTCACAAGGTCTGTATCCTCGTGCGCATTGCCCCAGAGCAAGGGTTCGTAGGTCGCTACGTGATGCAAGTCAGTTTCAATTGAAAGGAACACATATAATCTTAAATAATATTAATCATACTTAAACTATGGGCAACATGTGAATCTTCACAATAGGAAGAAGGTGCCGACACTGAGATGATGAATGAGCATATAGTATTTAATTCAAAGTTTTAGACATAAGGTTGTATACTCCCCAAGGAGCTGAGACGGGAAATATGAGAGAACACTGATCCATACATGAGGCAATATTCATGTAACACATTGAGCATGCTTTAGAGCATGGATTTGGCTTACACATTGCATGCACTTTATCTACAGTCGCACGCATTTATAGCGAATGCAGCCACTGGAAAATAGTCCATACTCGTTATAACAACGTCTAATAACACGCTGTTAATACATCGTGATCGTACACGAGACCGCCATCTGGAATGCAACACGATATTCCCCCGCCAACTAAGTGCTTTCTGTGAGTCCAAACCTACATCGATGTTGTGTTGTTAGGAGATTATGCCGCTACGATGTACTGTAGTGTGCACTGGATTAGAGACTGGTTTTATTAGAGCAAAACCTTACTAGGGATGTCATTATTTTCTCAGCGAGATCGTTCATTAGATCGTCCCTAAGGCTTTCATCTTCCAATCATACTCAGAATTCCCGCTGAATCCTTCGAAATACGGCTTTGAAATGAACTTAGTGAGCAATGTCTCATGTTGGTTCAAATCAACTGGATAAAATGGATCATTGAATTTAACATTACTGATTGACTGATTGATCGTCGACAACAGACTCACGTTTTTCTGCGAGGCAAAAGCGAATCAAGTAAAGTACGCGTGTTTCTGTCCTAATTATCTGTAGGCAGAGGAGACTCGGACAGTAGTGCATGTTCATTAGATTGTTCTCCTCATAATTGCAGGCAATGAGGTGCAATACCTCGTCAATAACCATGGAAACATGTGCAGTAAAATACCGGTACCGGTAATATGTTATTAATAACATTTTATGTTTGCGAAGTCGTGTGTCTTTTTAACTTGTGAATATCATGGATATATCTAATATTCTAAGTATATGCCACGTTGTCTTAGAATTGGGTCCTTTCCGAAAGGTGGCCAGTCTTCGTTAAAAAAAGAACATAATAAAGTGTGCGTAACTATTTAGTCGACATGGTTAGTATGTGCTGTGTACATTGGTTCTGAGAGAGTGAGAGAGAGAGAGAGAGAGAGAGAGAGAGAGAGAGAGAGAGAGAGAGAGAGAGATATATAGAGAGAAAGATATAGAGAGAGAGAGAGGGGTAGAGGGATGGAGAGATATAATAGAACAGAGACACAGAGACATGCTTACATACATACAGAGAAGGATACGTACCATATTTTTTTAAACATATAATACATAAACAGTTTCCAAATATGTAAAGGGTTGTTTTTTCGAAGATATACACTTTCAGTCGTTGTGGTTACAAGTAGACACCGACACCGGAAATGCAACAAATCACCAAATACATAAACGTTCTCTAACGCCATGAGCGGTGTCTGCAGGATATAATCCGTTTCCCTACCGCCTGCTGGATGTGTCATTCGCGTCATTGATGATGGTGTCATTGACAAATTATAGTTGCTTCCCTACAATAACACATTTATTCTAATGACATCATTTACTTGCATATGGAATGGCTGCCTTGTTTCCCTTTCCATTGAATTACTATTTCTAAATGGCAACCAAACTTTGTTAACGCATTAACGTGGAGACATCGCAGCAATGAACATAGCATTGGCATTACATGGAGGTCGCAGCAACATGTACAACCAGCTTTACTAGCCCAGATACGTGTTCGTCATCCTTCGCTGAATAAGTCAGTTAGGTCGCTGAATAAGTCAGTTAGGTCGCTGAATAAGTCAGTTAGGTCGCTGAATAAGTCAGTTAGGTCGGTACGCAACTAAACACAACCAGAAAACCATGTTCGTTCTATATATTCGATCACTAGTAACTAGAACGGAACGATATCTACATGTACTGTACAGAGTGCTAATTGCGGAACAAAGAACCGAAGAAGTTGGAAGGACAATTAGTTCTGTAGGACGTATCGAATGATGTCTTTGGATAACTCTGAGGCTGGAGACATCCCAGGCGGTGTTAGGGGGTGAGACAGAGGAGGGTACTGATACTCTATTGTATACACACCGGTCTCCGGGGGACGGCTACACGGGAGGTCTCCCCAGCATGACAGCCGTACTGCCAGGACAAATAACTTGTGTCATTGATTGCGTATTGGTTGCGACGGTTATCGGTCGGGAATAGTATGGATTGGACTGGGAATGTTGTCCGTTGGGATTTGTATTGGTCGGGCATGTGTGAGATTTAGAATAAGTTATTGATTGAGCATGTAATTGAAATATTTAATTTCTAACTGAATGGAATGAAGGACATAGGAAAATACGCACTGTATAGAATAGCATGCATGTGGTTACTGATACAACGATCAATTACATGTCTAAATAGAACGTTGCCTGTGCGCATGTCTTGCTGTGGACCAATCATCTCGAGCTGTTTAAGTACTGGTGGGCGTAATTGTCATACTATGTACGGTTAGCGCAGACTGTTTAATTAATGGCGGTATGTTTGATGAAGATGCCGGGCACCGGACTGTAAGGCGGTCCATCAGCACCAAGCAAACCTCCGGAGATGACCTCAATGTAATTCTACTACGAGTACACAAACCTGATACATGTATACCATCCCTAGCTTTAATGGAATCCATAACAACGTATTCTGGGAGTTAATGTTTATAAATGAGTTTGACCAATACCGTCATGTTCCCATCAGAAATAGACTGTACCATATGGCGGATGGCACAGTAACCACAGGCGCTTGTCACAAATATTGGTTTCAGAGTACTAGAATAACAAAGGTATGAATATCCGCGTCGGAAAGTATTCCCGATAATTTTCAAATGTTATGGATATTTATTTATATATATACATAATCACACTACAGAAATAAGTAAAACTGTTGTAGTGAACGTGATAATTCTGACCGGTATGATATATAAAGTAAGAAATTATTACTTAAATGTCATTTGCTCAAATGGTTATAAATTGCTCCGATGGTAGGTGTCTTCATTCAGATGTATCCTTCTTATATGCCTGGTGACCCTATGATCTTTTTATACCATTAGATTCGTATTTGAACAACGCACAACATACTAAAATTACATATACATCACGTCAACAGTTTGTTATCTTTGATACTATCACAGACCAGCAACCCGTCAGTGTGTGGCAGGAACTGATGTCTAGTAGGAAACGGTCTTGTGGTCTCGAGAGTTGTATGAAACATATCTTGATTGTAGTGTATACGTCTACGAGTGTGACTGACTTCACACGGATTATAGTAAGTTATCATGTCACCAATACATAACAATTCAAGGTTTTAAATTGGTGGTAATAATATATACACATACACACACATACTAGATATACTTATAATACTATGATTAAAAGTAACACCATTTTCACCAATCTTAAGTAATAAATGCTAGGTGACAGGTCGTGCTTTCTGTGTACGTCACCACCAATATACTGATACTCACGAATTTATTCAAGAAGAAACGATTGAATTCCGATATTTTCGATGGTGTTAACCCACAATATCTACACCAGTCATCACTAGAAGTCGAGAAGTCGTGTTAATCTCTCTAACGTATTATGTTTTAAACACAGAGGAAATCCTAACACGTTAGTGATGATCTGATCATCAACTCTGGCGCTGCCACTACTAGATCCATTGCTGTTCAGGAAAAGACTTACCTCAGTTAATGTGAAGTGATTACACACTAAGACCATCACTGCCACTGAATAGAGATACCCGGAGACTACTCGACAAACTGTGCTATCCATGTATGTGTGTTTATATTACCCGTGTAGCGTAATCAGCACCACACATTACCTGTCTTGTATACAGTCACATAGATGTTTTAATATCAGTAATTACTGACCAAGAAATGACTGTTGTATCCACACAACTATAGGTCCTTCATTAGTAGTAGACATTGTGTTTTGTTTGATTCATTGAAGTACATTCTACTACTGTTATAGTTGAGGCTCTAGAGTGTCTGGTGTCTTACAACCGTTATCTGGTGTGGCTTCTTCGTTCAGCAATACGAGTCAATACGAATTGTATTTGTAGAGCAACTTGAGGAACTCTGGAGAACACCAGACCGGTGACCGAGTTCCTACTGATTGCTGAGATCTGAAGCTACCAGACATGCTATACAATGCTACATGTCTTACAGTGACGTGCTTAATATGCGTGTCTCTCCCCGCATGGTCATACAACTGCAAGTGAGCGTCACCAAGTCACTGATGCCACTCGGGCAGAGTCTGCGGCCTGTGTATGATGGACAATTACCGGAGATCTGACTACGGAACAACAGCCTGTCTTCCTGTAGCGGAGTAACGGCTGACCACAGATGGCCGTCTTTTGTGTTAGAACAATACTGCACGGCAGATATAGCACATGGTCGGATTATAGGACAATTTGACATGAAACGACGGTTTAAGAGTTCTATTTGGGGAATGCTTCAGTACCAAGACGCGCTCGTAGATATGATGGTAAATAATTAAGGGAAAAGTCGAACAGATATTTCTTGTCGTCATATTGCTTTGAATGCAAAACATAATGGTGTAAGTTTAGCATCTGGCGGTTCTATACAAGATGTCAACAGGTATGCACAAGGACAATAATAACACATCGAGTAATATGTGTTGGGTTATAAAACGAACAATGGCACATGGACATGACCTACTAGAACACACCAAGCCCAATGAGCTAACTCTAGTGTTGGGCTGCATTGCCACTCAAAATATTCAAATTACGATAAGAAGATAAACACGACATTGTACAGAAGATAGAAACAAACTCACTAGTAAAATAGTGTATGTGTTTTAATGTAGTGCAAAGCTGAAGTTTCTTTGTCAACGTGAAACACTTCCAGGCTGTAATGTACTGAACAGATATATATTAAATATGTTAAAGTTAGTACAAAACCACGAGATGGGTTCTACATTACGTAATTACACATATAAATAAGAACACATACACATGTTCACATTTGAACAAGTTACTTCCGCCTCACTTCAAGCTAGATGGTAGCTGAATACTAAAGGGACGCATATTACGAGGTATATTGCAGTTACATTCGGAATGACACATTATTGTGGTGGCACATTACCACTGACGGTTACACCACTACACCGCGTCTGCATCTCTTTAGTGTAGGCCTTTCAAGTTTGTCGCCTGTCTTGAGCTCATAAGTAGTTTCCGATCTGTCGAGCAGGCTGCTATTTATGGACTTTGATAATGGAATTCGTAAGAAGAAATTTGGTTATTGGCACTTTTCTCGTTTTCTACATGGACATCTAGGCCGGTATAGGTGACGTAAATTGCGATCTGTGAGGAAAGAAGTATCGATCCACACATACATGTATATAATATACATTTGATTAAAAGTATTCTATCAGTAGTAACATGTTTATGTTAATAGGCATTGCATATAGAAATAACACTGACAACCAATAAAGTACTAGTATTCTACAAACTAGTATACACATGTGTAATGTATTATGTACAAAACAAATGCGTTCCAGTCTCGTGCACGATCAGCTGACAGTAAATTCCGGATGTAGTCTGGTCAGCTGTTTGGTCATCCGGGTAGTGTGTCAAATGCAGTAGGCCCCTATGCTATTCATATGTTGTTATCCAATGTCCAAGCAAGACATCTAGCCTCACCGTACCGATAACCACACATAATTATTCTCAGATAGCAGCGGCTAGTGTCTTCATGTTTATCTCCTATACTAGTGATACAGTGTATACCCGGGACTAGATATGTGTTGATTTATTGACGATAGTTACTATTCCAACTATGTCTGCTGCTTGGAGAACAGATAACGAACTGGGTTTCCTAGAAGCAATCTGGAGGATGACGATACATAGAGAAATCTGAATACTTGACTGGACCACGGGCACAATATGGAGGCCTGTGCAAAACGAAGACTAGTGCTACATTAGTGTATGGTATAGAAGCATATCACCAAGAACACAATCAAAGACAAACCTTTAACTATACGTGTAAGTGCATACATGCCCATTGTCGTCCACATGTTAACATAATTGTACTCCATAGTATTAGTATGTACTATACAGATGAGTGGCCGATGTATATTTTATGAATATTTAATTATGTAATATATTATGTATACATTGGGTGAGACTTAATACACAATTTTCTCTCTCTCTCTCTCTATATATATATCTTTCTCTCGCTCTCTCTCTCTCTCTCTCTTGCTATCTCTCTTTCTCATCTCTCTCTCTCACACACACACACACATACACACACACACACACATGCACCCACCCACCCCTACGCACAAGCACACCCACCCCTACGCACACGCACATGCACGTACGCACATACACATATATACACACACACACGCACACACACACACACACACACACGCATGCACACACTTCAATACACATTTCCAGCCAGTAGATGAGCTCCTGTATTGTACTCCACACAAAAAAAGAACACCACTCAGCTTCTATCTAGTTAGAGATCACTACGTGTCTAGTTAGAGAGCTTAAACTACGTGCCAAACTCTGGCTCTGCACGTCTAACGTGAAAACAGTTTGAGGGTTTAGTGTGCAGTGCACTCTACCCTGTATATCAGTAATGCTGTTTCCGCGAGATAGCAATTGATCTTGGCAAATATTGGGGCAATCTCCTAGGCGCAATATCATTCATTCTGGCGTTATATTGAATAAAGCGGCTCTTAGTTTCCGTCGTAATTGTGTTATGTTCTCTAATGCCAGAGTCCTTCATGTTGATCAGTTATACGGGATACCGAGTCAGCATAACAATGGAAAGCTATGCCTATGTTAGCATGCCATTGAACTGGCTAACCAATATTGAACATATTAATTGAATGTCATCATATTAAGAAATATGGCATCACAAATTAATTTGTTAGAAACTCATCTTATGACCTTATCCTACTCCATCGTTATAAACCTGTCACTGATCTGAGCTTCTATGTTTTTGGTTCCGTTCTGAGCGGTAAAACCTTTTCAGGACATGTCCGCCGTAATAACTATAGCAAATCTATCCACAAAGGTTTTGCGCCAATATGCGCTACCTATCTAGCAGGACCTGGACGCTGATTGCACAAGCTGACGCCACAGACAGGTCCGACAAACTCACGAATACTGCCCTCATTATGATGGAATAGTTCTCGTCATGAGTACGACGAGTCTGCATGAACTTACCAAAGACAATATTGACATCAGACAGAAACGTAAAAGATTCATACGACTAACTCTACATACAGCATCTAACAGTCTACCTTTATTGAGTCACATATCATAATTGTTAACTCACTAAACGAATCTAGGCAACATCTTTATGTCAACATACAGTGCCCGCGAACAGTGCCACCCGCACAGGGTGTCGACTATGTCACAACGAGAGGTGATTTGTTCAGAGTTTTGTACAAGATTTGTTGTGATACAGTAACG
>JAVCKZ010057112.1:0-16289 GCA_034780755.1 Lepetodrilus elevatus | reverse complement strand
CCATAAGCACACTAGGCGTCTTGCCCCCAACACCTACATTTAGATAGGTGCATTATTTTATAAACTAGTGCAATACTTTGTGTAATCTGAACATTGTAATTGAAGCATTATGGATTGCTATACGCAATCATTCCATGTTCAGTAAATTATATACATTATTATTTTTTTTTGTCAATACATGTAGCCTACTATATTTCAAATGTAAAAATACTAAAACAATGACGAACATTTATAAATTGGGGTGAGAGTGGGGTGAGGTGGGGTGGGGGAGACGGATTATAGACAAAACTAATATTACAGTTTGATTATTTGATTGCAGTATCATGATGATTTCGTTAAACTCTATTGTGAATATTTATTATTACATTTTTTAAAGGTATTACTTAGCTTTATTAGACCTAGATAAATATAGGCTATATAATTATAATTGTTTGAATCCGTAGGCTGCTGTGTCACTGTGTCGCGTTTTCTGACTTCTAAAAAGCAAAAACAAACCACTAAATATATTTCAGCACACATATAGATGCCCTATAAGTAAGGGTAAAGTTATATGCTAACGTAATATTAAATGCAAAATTAGATTTGGTCCTACATTCGTATCTAATTATAATTAGATAGAAGTAGCAGGGTTAGTAATAATACGGATGCACATTCCATTGGTTAATTCTTGACCGAGGGACCATTAATTGAATTCTAAAATATATTTTATTAATTCATTTGTACTTCCTTATAGATGTTTAGCCGAATCCAAAAACATGTATACATTTGTATGTTAATATTATGAGCTTACATTAATATATATAATATTTATAATATGAAACAGAACATTATTATTACCATCATGAATATTTAGATATAACGACTGATCCCTGTACGAACTAATGATGGCGACTTCAGCCGACGATGTCTTGTCAGACATTGCTAAGCAAGTTAAACAATATTCCTTTACTCCAGAGTCAGTTCCAAGACTTAGTATTACTGATCCGGAAGCCACGAAGCGAATTGCTAGGGAAGTAAGTATTGTTCCTTCATGGAAACAAATTTTCACCTACTTTATTTACCATGCATGTGATTGTTTACCTTTTTTTTCGTACTGATCCCATTGACTGTTCATCCAATTTAAATTACAATAACTATACTTTGTCTATATTTGACAGAGATTTAATTTATAGTATGTATCGTTGCACATTGTCTTGCACAATGCTAAATAATGCATATTATTACCACGTCGATGGGTCACGTACATGCCCCTAGGAATGTGCGTACGTGACACTCTGAACGTATCCCAACTTTGCAAATAGCAGGTTTAATCGATATGCCGGTTCCTGAATCAAGGGGAGTTTTTTTTTACACATTTACAGCCGTCAATTTCTATGCAACTAGCCGACCAAAAGTAAAAATATTTGAGAATAAATTCTGAAATTTATTGTAGATGTCTTTGTTGTTTTGTTTTCAATTTATCACTATTTCAAGTATTTGTGAATGGGAGAATTGTACCAAAATAAATGCTTTATACAAACTTGTGATCTGTAAATTGTTTATAATCTCTTTAATGAGTTAATAATAATACAATTTATTTTGATAAGTTAATTTCTTTTAAATTAAATATTTAATATATATTAACATTTTGAAATAATTACTCAATATTATATATGTTCAAGTGTCTATTATTGGGGACAAGGGTTTTCGAGGCTGTAAGCTAATCACGCTGGTCACCTTGTTATAAGATGGACGAAACCTTTTGTTATTTCCATGATGAAGATGAACATTAATACATGTGCTAGAAACAGTATTTTTAGTTTCTCTGCCGATTTGGCACATTTTCCTGTATAACATTACCGGTATTGAAGGTATATTACATGTCTGGCGAAGGCCATTTTTCTTGCAACAGAAATGAGACACATTGAAAACAAATTATTTGTTATTTTGGACACGAGTAAGAGTGACCCAAACTGGCTTCTGTAGTTGTCCGGAAACTAGAGCAAGCACATGTTTCATCTGTTGTCCGGTTTAGTGTCAACAAGTGACTAGGGCTGAAATGAGTAGAACATTTGGTACTCGAGTACTCATGTTGAATTACTCGACGTGTACTCGCCTGCAAGTTACATAGCGGCCAAATAAGCGATTTCCTGATTTTTTTTGGGTCATATTTAGCACCCATATACTGTACTGTAATGCTTTCGAAAAGCAAACTCATTTTAAAATTTAAAAAATCTATATGTCCGCCATTGCTTATTACAAAAGGGAAATCACTCTTGAGTACTCGAGTATCAATTTACTACTCGAGTAGTGCATGTACCCGACCCGTACTCGAGTACCTGGGTACCTGATTCAGCCCTACAAGAGACAGGATGCGATTACATTTTTCAGCTGATAGTTTAGCGAGGATCGTCATTTAAACTTTGGAGATTTTTGGTATTACTATTAGTAGTATTAGTGATCAGAGGTGTAAACTACATATAATAATAATAATAATGATTTGGGGCCTAATTTCCAGCCATCTCTGCTCATTGGCCTTCACATTATTATCCCGGTCAATGGATCATTGTGCAATCAGATTCCATCTCGATTCCCTGGGGAGTATATAACCAAGCTGCCATGTTAACATTCATATCACCATCTCTTCCTACCGGGTACCCAATTTTCTGCTGGGTGGACGGAGGCACCAATCGAACTAAGTCACTTGCCCAAGGTGACACTACAACCTTTTCAAATTGTGTCTCTGTGTGGCAGGACCGAATCCTAGATACTCTCAGGCTATGTCACCCATCCGACTACTTGAGTGGTCTACCATGCGCCTCATGGTTAATGTATCAGTGTTCGAAATAATGAAAATAATGAGGGGGTCATTCTCCATAGGCCCAATGTTAAAGGTGGTAAAATCTGTGATTTTCAGGGGGTCACACAGATACCTTTAACATTGCAGATGTTCAAATGACCCCCGGACCCCTGATGTATGCTGATCACTGATGTATGCTTTTGTAACTTCCTATCTAGTGACTAGTCTACATTTTTATCAAGTTTATGTCGTTCCGAGCTGGAGTTGCCGCCCACTGATGTCATTTACATTTGACCTCTGAACTTGCACACATTTTCTTGTTATAACGCAAATCGTGATTGCCTCAAACACACAAGAGCCTCGAAAACAGCTGACACACAAATTGTTACATCTACAGTAGACCTTGCATATAACGGACTCATTGGAACCGGCTATTTATGTCCGTTATATGCGAAGTCCGTTATACGCATATTCCGTAATTAGCGTTAGACAGGATCAGGACTTCAGATTCAGTCCGTTATATGCGACGCCGGTACGGTATATGCGAGGTCTACTGTACACATGTATTTCTATAGAAATGTGTGCATCTTCTTTCCTAGATATAAATCCGCTTCTAGATCTAAATGATCATATACAAAGAACTCGTGTTATAGACAGAATTGAAGTAGGCTTTATGTTGGCTCTGAACATGTGTGTGGGAAAGTAATGACACAAGGTCTTACAATGGTGTTTTTCAATGGAAGTCATATTGTTGCATGAAGAAAATATTCCTACAGAGATATGTTAAACAATAAATCAATTATTCTAAAATGATTCTATGATGAAAACAAGTAGTGTATTTGGCTAAAAAATACATTTGTTATTTGTATTGTGATTTCCCCTACAGTAGATACCGGTACTAGAGATGGCAAAACGAGATTTGGTAGTACAGTGTACAAACAAAAACAATTTTACACAAAGACAAATTAAATTTAATATATTTTGCATTTATGATTAAATTTCATTAACATTGATCATTGAATATATCATCTAAGTACCGCTTTGTAGTTTATACATGTACTTTATGCTTTTGTTTATAATGATTTAATTTGTAAGTCAATTATAACATTGTCAAAGTTATTAGTAGTAGTATTGGTATTTATGTGTCTTATTTTATGTTGCAGGAACCCGTTATCTTGACTGACACAGATTTGGTGAAATCTGCTCTACATTGGAATTTAGAATATTTGAAATCGAACATTGGCGATGGAACTTACACTGTGTATCGATCAAATTCTCACAAGTTCCTATATTATGACGAGAAGAAAATGCATTATGTGCCAAGTTTTGTACCTCCCATCAGACATATGGATTTAACTTTTGATGATTTCTACGACAAAGTGAAAAGTACAAATGTAGGATCCGAAAGGTAATTATTGATTTTCTTACGCCGTTTTCCGTTTTTGACATTTAATATATATATATACAAAGTGTACTTATGACTTCTTTTGCAGGGTATTATTTCTAATGTTTTTTATTGTAATGTTTTTAACAATTGAATTATAATAGCTGATCTATAGGATATCTCCAGTCTCATGTCTCTAGGAGGAAAAAGGTTAACCCTCTGCCTGCTGAATTCGGAAAAGCACTGCTCTTTAGGGCATCTCCAATTGCCTTCAGCATGGAGAGGGTTAATCAACCAGTTTCGTTGCATATGTAACAGGTTGTAATATAAGATGCTCCTAATGGTTTCATTCAGAGGTGTTGCCCCTTTGGCTCATTCTGTAGAGTGTTGGACTTGCAATCCCAAAACTCTGGTTTGAATCCGAGGATCGAGAGGTCCTGACACATGATCAGGGTTGGAACTTAACTTTAAAATGTACTCGCATGAAAACATGAAATTTCTACTCGGCTGTAGGATACCTTGTTATTTTTACGAGAAATCGATCGGGGCCACCAGGCAAGTGGGAACTTTTAACCCTGCATGATATTAATACACACATTATGATACAGATAACTAAATTTTGTCAGAATATAAATTAAAGGCATATATTGACTAATGAACTACATTAAAGTCTCTCTTATCTGTTAGGCCTCTCTAGCTCTAATGTTAGGTACAATGTCTCAAATCTATATGTGGTTGCCTTTGAAATTGTTACGTATATCCTGTGCCCTACATGTATAACCTGTAATGGTATCATACCAGGTTTTACCTACAACAAGCACTGAATGATACGGTTGGCCGGCGCATCGTGATGGATTTCATGGGTTTCAACTGGAACTGGATCACGGAGCAGCAGAGGAGACATAAGTGGGGTCCACTCACATCCAACCTGCTCCTGTTTGGCATGGACGGTGAGTTCCCTATACAACCTCCTCCTCTTGTTTGGCATGGACGGTGAGTTCCCTATACAACCTCCTCCTCTTGTTTGGCATGGATGGTGAGTTCCCTATACAACCTCCTCTTGTTTGACATGGACGATGAGTTCTGAGTGCAGTCCCCTGCAATAGAACCTGATCACCATAGTATGATAGAACTTCTAAAATTGTGTGGAATTGCAACTAACTCTTCTTGCGTGTTATTGAAGGATTATCATGATTACTAGTAATATGTATTATTACTAGATTGACATGTATTTGAATGTTTCCAGCAAATAACACTGTATTCATGGTATTTGAATGTTTTCAGGTGTGATAACTCCATGCCACTACGATGAACAACAAAACTTTTTCGCTCAAATCCAGGGATACAAGCGCTTTCTGTTGTTTGGCCCTGGCCAGTTTGAGTGCCTGTATCCGTACCCGATATTCCATCCGCATGACCGACAGAGTCAGGTAAATCGCACTGCCAGATATTATATATTTTTGCTACGGCTGCATCATCAGTCATCTTCTTGTCAACTGTTGATGTCATGAGGGATATCTCGATATCCCACCAAAACTTTAAACATTTACAGTTAATAAAAATCAGTTAATAAACATCTTGTAAAAGATTTGTTCTTTTGTATTTTTGTTATTAGGGAAAGAAATGCTTCGGAAATTATGATAATTAATTCCTGGTTCTTTCATTTTTTTCAGGTTGATTTCGACACTCCCGACTTCAAGAAATATCCCAAGTTTCGAGATGTGAAGGGCTGCGAGGCTATTGTCGGCCCTGGCGATGTTCTCTACATTCCTGTATACTGGTAAGTATTGCTCGCACAGAGGTGGCAGCTTAGATGAAAGGTCTGAGTTTACATTTTTAAAATATGCATAATGTCAGTAGTTCCTCAGTGGAAATCATTTCTCTATTACGACTCTCTGGTTGTTATCCAAGACAAAAAGCTGGTCTTGCCATTCAGTTAGAATCTTTCCTAAATTGAAGTTTTCCATCAGTTATTTGGACCTTGTCTTTCAGGTGGCATCAGGTGGAATCTGTTCCCAGCAGAGGAAGCACAGTGTCTGTCAACTTCTGGTACAAGGTGAGAAGTCTGTTATAACATCTTCTAGTACACTGTTATAACATATTCTAGTACACTGACAGATACAATTAAGACCAATTATATCCTAGGTAATTTTGTTCAGAGAATCTTATGCATCATTTAGGACAGTTACTTTGGAGACCATTCCTTGTCGCAAATGGGTGAACTATTCTCACAGCGACATTAAACTCCATAATATTACTCACCATTCCAGTTTGGAAGAATTTTTTTCTGCTGCGATCTTTACATGTTGCAATGTAGTTTGGTTTGTGGTATTTTTGACATATCTTGTTGCTACTATGTTGTGTGGACCTCTACTAAGCTAGATCTGTATTATTACTGCTGTGCTGCTTTCAGTCTGGACCGACAGAGGATGTTGTGTATCCACTCAAGTCTCATCAGAAGGTTGCTATGATGAGGAACATTGAGAAGATGATAACAGATGCACTTGATGATCCAAAAGAGGTAAGAACGATGATAAGACTTTTAATGCTTTTTTATTTGTTTAATTTTTCACTTTGTTAGCGATTTAAAAATCGTATTTTAATATTATTTATGGACACACTTATGGTGTTTAGGTAGGAATTCATATTCTTCAGGAATGTGCCTATGTTTTAATAAAGAATCTTGATTTTTATATTTCAGGTTCCACCATTTCTAAGAACAATGGTTTTGGGACGGTATACATGAGACTTGAAACCACTGCAACATATTGATCTTCACCACCAAGACTGCTGCGACCATCATAATTTTCATCCTCAATGTCATCATCATTGTCATCGCTATCATCCTCATTGTCATCATCGTTATCATCATCATCATCATCATTGTCATTGTCATCATCGTCATTATTGTTATCAGCACGATTAACAACACTATCATTGACATTGTCATCAAAATCGGCATCAGTCAAACAACCAACACCACCAGTTATCACTTTGAAACGATATGCTAATGTGCCATCATCACTCTGCGATTCTGAATGTGTATCTGCTAACAGTGTGCCCGCAATCACCCGATGTATGAGTGCTTTAATCACCTGTTCACAGCACACCGTGTATATATTTTGGCTATCATTGATATTGCTCGTCAGCTATTCCAGCGATATCCCCTATTTCAGGCATAAATTTTGTGACCTCATTTGATTGTTGTACCCATTATGATGTCATATAGCAGTCACATGACATTGCAGACGATATCTGCTTCTTCACTTTACGTGATTTCATGTTGAGATATTCAATTTATATTTTTTTTATAAATGCAGATAGGGATTATTAAATTGTTGACTTTTGATATTTGATATAGCAAAGCTTAATAGGAATTACAATTTTAGATATTTGGGATTCTTAGTATGCAAGGAATTGTTATCGTTTATGTTTTTACTATTATTTTATTAGAGACCTTTTGTTTTCCCATGTTCAATTTTAAGTGTATTACACCACATAATTTACGCTTCAATGTGGCCAAGCATGTCAAATATCAGGTGATCAACAAAATTATGTTGCATAATATCGAGGAATTCTCATGTTTGAACTCGTCGCAAATGGGTGAAAGATTCCCGCAGCGACATTAAACTCAATAATCACTCACGTTTGAAGTTGAACATGCGAAATTTGCAGGTCTCTAATATCACTTATTTTACTATGGATAATTTATATGTAGAAGTTACATTACATACAACTATCCTTTTTAGCAAGTTAAATCAAAACGTTTTTGAATATGCAGGTTCAAATCTTATATTCTTTATCTTAATGAAAGATATTCCACACCATTCTTTAGAAACAATACTTGTATTTTATTATCTGTGCTGAATCTAGATGGAGATCAGGTTGTGTAGTGGTTAGTTTGACACTTGTTGAGAGTGCGCCTCGGTTGGATATCGTCCCTGCAGGGTAGTACTAACACTAGATTGCAGGGCCGGATGGCCGGATGGCGTATACTGGCTCTCAGCATGCTGCACAGTTGTCACCCTTGGTCCATGTGCACCAACCATGACTCGTAGAGACCTTGCCATGGTTGCTGCAGGCTCACTTCCAACTTAAAGCAAATCGTCGCAAATGTGTGAAAGATTCCCGCAGCGACGTTAAACTCCATAATCACTCACTCACTCCAACTTTAAGCACATTGCCTCACGATCACTGAAATACTATGGGAAATTGGCATTGAAGTTAGAATCAGACTAGGTACGCTATTACTGTCTAGATCTCCTCTTACTGGACTGTCATTGTTTATTTTAATATGTTAATAAGAAATTGTTTACCGTATGTGGACATTAAAAATCACACTGACAGCGAATTACACCAGTTAGCATACCACCATTTTCTTTCTACCATTTTGTTGCTGCATATGGGTGAAATATTCCCACTGCAATGCTAAGCAACAAATCACTCGCTTGTCTACCATTTTGATTTTCTGTACTTCAATACCTACTGTATGTTGTTTTCTTTTAGTGCTGATACTAAAGATCAAAAATGGATGTTTCAGCTGCTGGATATTACGCTGAGAACTGGAAGTTCAATACTGTTAGATGCACGTTTCCCACTGGTATTATTTGTTATTGTTGTCGAGGAAGTATTAATATACCAGTCAGTTTTGCAATGGCTAATGCTGTTCTTGATCATATTTTTATGAAGACCAAATTGTCTTTGAGACAACCAAATCTTTCAATTTGAGGAATTTTCATTTAGCTGCTTTTAATTGCCTTATTGCCATATTGGAAGTGACCTGTTGCAATATCTAGTCGTTGACATGTACAGGGTGACACTGTTGCCGCAAGCATTGAGTACTATGATGGTGACCTGATGTTTTAAACATATCACCAAGAAAACATTATCTCATGTATTGTACGTAGCACTGTTGTAGTACTAATTGGTCTTCTGACTTTGTGTCTGTAAATTAGCACATGAATTTATAGTAGATAGTTTTGAATGGCATCAAATGCTGTCAGTTCAGTGTTTGGAATTAACGTTGGTTTTGGGGGTCATCAGACAAGTGGATGGCAACAAGACACGATGCTCCCCACTAATATTTCCATTCCAAGACGCGATGTTCCCCGTTAATATTTCCACTCTTTGTAATGTATTTGATACATATCCACATATATTTATTCCTTCATTGTGAAACACTTCAGGTGATATGCAGCCTAAACATGAATCAGTTTGGTGCCAAATACACATGTGATATACCACCATTGCCTGCTACTGTAGGAGAGAGTGGTCACAAGATCAGAGGCCTGTTCAGAAGGGCAAGTTTACGCGAGTTATCGCGCGACGTCATATATGAAGGATGGTTTCCAAGGCGATTTCATGCGATTTCCTGAACAGGCCTCGGAGGTCTGCTTCTTCCTGGACCAATGAAAGAAGCTTTTATTGAGATAAACCTGTAGTTGTTGGGAGAAGTTAGAGTGCAGGCATCAGAAATGTTTAGTAGAGTTTCTGCATAGAGTCTGAGTACACTATCCTATAGCTGCAGTAGTTGTGTTGTGTAGTGCTAGGGGGGAGGGGATGGGATTGGGGGGGGGGGGGGGTTCAGGGGGCACTTGGTGTTAGCGATGCCGTTCTTCTGCTCAATGGTTCTTCATGTGCATATACATTACATAAGGCACCTGCCCTGCAGATTGGTGTGTACCTATATACCTGTTGTTTGTGACGAGGCGGCACAGTGCTATTTACTTTGTTCCAACTTCATTCATTTACTTTAGGGTTCTTCTCATATCATTGGTTAAAAACTGTCCATCAACAAACAACATTCTAGAAAGATTTCGCTTTGCTAAAAGTTCCGATACTCAGTATGCAGATCTTTTGACCAACTAAATATGTATCGTGTTATTAAATATCTACACTGTTCATTTTTAACAGTCTAAAGTAGTTTTGTTTTTATACGTCTTAACCAGGAAAATTATTTTGTTGCGTTGATATCCCAGCCATAAAGAAAAGTGTTGTTCTCGTATCTGTGACATCTCCCAATACCGCTCTCTCACTGTCCCAGACTAAACAAGTTGGTTCTGATGAATCCAACTGATATTTTATGGCAACAATTTGTCATAAGAATGAAAAACCTGGACCTGAACTGAAAAATACAATTGCAGTCATAATCTTTGCTGGTGTAATTTGATTGGACCTGCAATGATTGTACAATCAATTTGTAAAACTGGTCACAGAGGGCCTATTCTCGAAAAGCTCTTACGATCGTAAGACTATCTTAAAGATTTGTATTAGTAAGACTATAAAATTGTTAGACATGCGCTTAGGCTAAAATGATCGTAAGAATGTAAGCCCCCTGCTGGTACATAGTAGCCATGATCTCTCTGGTCACATTGCACTTCAGTGACAATATACCAGTAGTAGTTACAATCTCGAGAACACATCAACAATCCACGATTTATACATTAACCATTATTTTCGTCAATAAAACCAGTTTTGTCTCGTGATTACCGGTACATGAACTGCTTACAGTCTGGATACTAGAGATGATACTATGAGAACACAACCATTAGTTACCTGAATGCTTTATTAATTATATAAATATATATCTTGGAAAAGGAATAAGGAATGACATTTCTACACCATGTATTAATTAGTATGCTATGTGAGCACATTGTTTCATTATTTATATTGATTGTATAAACTATTGTTTTCTCAGAAAAAAAAGGAAATGTTTTGAATAAATTTGCTACCAATTCTATTTTGTTGAGCTTTGTTTTCCCCACATGATTTCTTGTCCTGTGTATCGTTTCTTAAAGCTCTCTTAGCAATGTATTAGCTATCAGCTAAGAGAGCTTCGAGAAACGATACCCTGGCTAGTACAATGTTGTAGTCTTGATAATAGTTTGGAAATCCTGACACCACATTACTGTTTTGCAAGATGTCCGATATGAAAGGGGGCTTTTCCCATGACATTTACCTAGCTGAACTGTTAACACCAATGATCTTCAATTTCAATATAGGAAAAACAAATATTTTAGGATTTTCATTCTTTATTTATTTTTTTTTCTGAAATGTTCTCCATGTTGAGACACTCCAGTAGGTAGCATGACACACAGGATACCGACTATAGACTGCACGCACCAGTGTTCCACACTAACGGTACAGTTACATAACAATAGGAAGTCGAAATAGCCGTGGTACATCAATATATGAATATTGACAAAATTGTCCTCTGAACACTTCGCACAGCTGGAAGGGGCAATGTATCTGATGAAATGTAAGTTTCAATTGCCTTATACTACTCCTGACCTTAGTACATGTAATTCACCTTAGCGTGGAAGTATTGAATGTCGGTGATGAAATTGACATGGGGGAAGACTGAACAGATTATTACTGAACATGAATTTGATTGAAATTGTGGAAAGATAAATTTGGCATTGCGAGTCTAGTCATAAATACTTCCCATAGCTACACACTGGTGAATTGAAACTTGCACACACATACTACACCTATATACTGAATTGAAACTTGCACACACATACATCTATATACTGAATTGAAACTTGCACACACATACTACATCTATATACAGCAGTCTAATGTAAAATCCTCCGTCATGAGATCAATATTTTGGCTATGCGATTATATAAAATTGTGGCACTGAACACAACAAACATTACCTACAATGTTAACCAATACAATAAAGCATTTTGGTTAAGGCCTCTTAAGAGTGATTATTTCTCAAAAACAAATAACTTTTAGTTTGTAACAATATAAAAAAAGCAGGTATTTGAATAACAGAAACATTGCTGAAGGTAAATTTTGCCTGTCTGAGAAAATATTATTTAGAAGACTCCTTTTAATGCCTAAATAAACATAACTGAGAAAGATTTAGGATTTTCTACTGATTTTTGCACAGAACTATGGTATTACTGAGGAGGAAAAAAAGACAACGATTAGAGAAAGATACATAACACAACATAAAAATGTTCCATGAATTATATGTTGTTATATGCAAAATTGAATTTTGTGCTACAAACCGGAATGTATTCTATGTAAGATGATCAGACATCTTCCACTATATATTAGCTAAAAGTAGCTAGAAAATAGCATAAAACGATAAAAAATAACTTGTGTACCAAAATATGCTGCTCTATATACATACATTATGCCTATTTCAGGTAGTATATGCCCCACGGGCAAGGTCAATAAAGTTCATACTATACTTGTGATTATTTGTACCATATAAATATTATTATTATTATTACTTGGTTGTAGAATGATCCAAGCATGAATTAACTAAGATTTAATCTTAATTAGACTGATACAAAATATATCTGTAAGTAGTACTAAGTACTATAAAACTATGTCACGTTGCACTGAATGAATTCAACAAATGAAATACATTTGAGGTACACAGGATTGCACATGGTCTAAGGGGAGACAACTCATACTTTCCCGGCAAATGAGCTAACATTTTCACTATAACCATTTCAACTTCACACTTGATCGCACTGAAAGAATAGACATATCTACTTTAAAAAATAGACATGTACAATAAAATGTGTATATTTAGCAATTAAATATAAAAGACAATCCAAGGCAAATAAACATGAATACATTAAATCCAATGTATAAAATATAATGGGGGAAAAGTATATTGCAGTCTTATTAATAGAAGGCTTGACATTGGTTACATTGGCTAAGTTTGATCAATACAGGCGACATTCAGATTTTCAAAATTGTATTCAGAATGGTAATTTCATATCTCATTATTTTTAATTTTCCATTATGCTCCTCAACATTTATCGAGATTTCCCTGATTTGAGGTGAATACTGGATTTTCAGAACAATTAAATGCCAAATTGCCCGATTAACAATGTGTTGTGGAAGTTCTCTGACGACAACAAACAACTGGATCTTGGCAAGTTCAGGCATTCTCTAATCTCTGTGTTGCTTGGATCTGGGCGCTTGAGTTCTGTGTAGAGATCCTGACCGGAACATGAGTTGCCAGCACCAGAACAAGCCCAGAACGGAGAAGGCGAGGATCACGCAGATGTATTCCGCGTGGTTCTGAAACTTGGTTCCGCAGATGGTGTACCACTCCTTGCCACTAGGTGGTGGTTTGCTCACGCAGTGGAAGTCGAAGTACGCCTCGTTGTAGTTGTCCAAGCAGAGGTACTTGTGCTTAGAGAGGGTCTGGAAGAGAGATGGCAGTTGTGGAGTGATAGAGTGAGTGTGCGAGTTAATGACCGAGTGGTTGCACAGACATTATTAACAGCGACATGGCACCAGACAATTGTATGGGTGAAAGTTGAACATTTTGAAAAACCTGGAGGAAAAAAAAAAGACCTTCGATACCCGGGGGAAAAAAAACAGAAAAATTTGCCACATGCCAGAAAACTTTCATCCATGCAAACGATTAAACACATCTTGAAAGTGAGTGAGTGATTATGGAGTTTAGCGTCGCAGCGGGAATCTTTCACCCATTTGCGATGATACATCTCTTGAAAGAAAACAGATAATTCCACATCTTATTGTATTTAAAATAATAATAATTTCTTGGTTATTCAAAAATATTTAACTAAAAATCTTCCTTTATTGAAAATTTAATTTGCTGGACAGAATCCTTCAACTAAATTCAACATACCAGCCAAGGTGTTTGAACAGGTATAGTAACATTACAGTTCCCGACCGGTTGATGAAAGCCGACAGACTGGATGTGTTGTGGCTTGGCTGTGATGACCAGGTAGATGTAGAGTCCATAGTGTAGCAGCACACACAGAAACACCTCACTGAACGCTCCACCTACAACATAGGGAAGAAAACAGTGAGCTCCAATACAATGTTCCTTTCAGATGTGTGAAGTGTTCTCGGACAGACAGGCGACGTCACTCCAGTAGGGTGAACCGAGTGAAAGGAATGTCTCGCACACATACAAGTAAGATGGTGGCAAAGAGTTGCTTTAGATGTGGTGACGGTCACTGTACTTTTCCTGTGCGGAGTGCACAGTGTGCGAGATGTTTCATTGACAATATTGTCTGTCCGGAGTACTCCGAACATTAATAAATGCAATAAATTCATTAAACAAAACACAATCTTTTACGTCACAGCAGGAATCTTTCACCCATACATGATGACATTAAGTATAGGACATCTGCGCCAACTCACGTGACTTCTGCGGTCCCCTGGCTCCCTCTAGTGGTGTACGGTCGGCACTCCAGACGATGGCGGCATAGATGGCGAGCTGCATGAGTACGCAGGTCTCTGAGTGGATCTTCAACGTGTCGTGTAGTGGGTGGTAGACCGGCAGGAACTGCAGCACTCCTAGAGGCATGGCTAGGAGGCCCGTTAAAATGGCCACCATCAACTCCCGGAAAAACCTGAAGCAACAGGTAGAACTCTAAAGCAATGGATAAAACCCTGAAGCAACAATTGAATCCTGAAGCAATATAGCCACAGAGATAAGTATCTGCGAATAAAATAGCTATAGCACATCATAATGAGAGAAAATTCCCATCCAGAGCACTTTGCAACTTAGGGAAGATAACTCTTACAAGACTAGATATTATCTCCCCTTTACCATAGCCAGCAACAATGGGTGCGTTTGCAAATGCGACACTAGTGTTGGGTTGAACATGCGCAGTTGATGTAATCGAGCAGCTCTGTTATTGTCATTTGTTTACAACCTGTCCCTTCTCAAACGCACCCATTAATATTTATTTAGTTTGCACAAATAATGCACCAAAAAACAGTAGCAAGTGTTTTGAGACATTAATTAAATCATTATGGTTTCATGGGAAAGATATCTTGACAATTATTCAGTAGTGTCTTCACCCAGATTATTTTTGAATAGCAGTATAGCGAGATGACTTCCAAGCACACAGTACATCATACCCAGCAGATTGGAACCTGTTGGCCTGTGCACACAGACAGCCCCGGATCCCGTGGAAGACGATGGTGAAGCCCGCGGCGAAGGTGGAGTGGAAGTAGTAGCTGGTCCACGGCACCCAGAGGTGTCTGTCGGCGATGTTGGGGTCATCGTCGTGCCACGACCACCACAACAGCTTCACACCCATGATATCATAGGGGATGTCCAGTAGCACAACCGTTAACCCGACTGAAACATGATTAGTCATAGTTACTAACGTTATAGAGTAACTTGGTATTTTTGAATATCTGAATTGATTTGTAGGTGTACAGACTAGTTTCTATAATGTCAACACGAGTAAAAAATAAGTAATGATAAAATTAAGACAATATTAACAGTTATAATAGCAATCTTTGAATGTATACCTGCAAATGGTTCAGCCCAAGATCGTAACCTCATATGGCTGACAGCAATGGATGCTATGTAGTAGAAGACAGCATCTGAAACAGATTAAAATGCATTCTTTCATTAAAAAGAAAAAGGATACACAATATTTGAAGAATATAAATTTTGATACAATATTTTTAATTGGGGTTTATATCTGTTTTCAAGATTATTTCACTAATATCCTAGCTTGTCAGTTTAGGACAGAAGGAAACCCACATCGCTGGTATTGACAGACATAGGAAAATTTGATTTTACGTTTACTACTAATAGTGAGTGAGTTATTGTTTTACATCACAGCAAGAATCTTTCACCCATTGTGACAAAAATTACTGTTACTGCTAATAATAATAATTTATAATGAGTCATTATTAAAAGAGTGATAAATGGAGCTTAATGTCGCTGCGGGAATCTTTCACCCATTTGCGACAACGCTCGTACAGGTATACTCAGGTATGACTACGTACAAAGCAGCAGAACGTGCAATGGAAGGCGTTGCCCCAGCAACATGACCATGGACTGGGCGTGCCAGAAGTTGTTGATGTCGGGGAGGAAGTAGGACACGCACTCCACCATCAGTCCGTGGAAGATGGCCGCCAGCCACAGCCATCGAAACCTGCCACCGTGCCGCATGGCTGAAATCAGAAACATACATCTATAGGCGGCTTAACTCTCTCCATGCTGGAGGCAACCAGAGATGCCCATAAGAGCAGAGCCTATGCCTAATCCAGCAGGGAGAAGGTAAATATCAGAAGTACCGTAATTACTCTAATTATTCGTACGCTCTAAAATAATTAGATTTGCGGCTGTTCGAATTTTTAGAATTTACG
>JAVCKZ010057101.1:0-16289 GCA_034780755.1 Lepetodrilus elevatus | reverse complement strand
ACTACTACTACTACTACTACTACTACTACTACTACTACTACTACTACTACTACTACTACTACTACTACCACTACCACCACCACCAACAACAACACTACTACTAATATCACTACTACTACTACTACTACTTATACTATCACTACTACTACTACTACTACTACTACTACTACTACCACTACTACTACATATTACAAAGCAGCGACTAATTCTACTAGATTAAATCTTCATTGTATACTTAGTGGCAAATGATCATGATAACGCATGTATGCCCATGATACAGTTCCCATATATTTGACACCATCGGAAACCACAAATGCTTATCAAGCAATGCTATTGTATTATAGTATACAGTTGTTCCAAAATAAAACAATCAAGAGTGAGTGAATATGGAGTTTAAGATCGCTGCGAGAACCTTTCACCCATTTGCGACGAAAAACAATCAGTAAAACGATCTCGTATGTAAAACGGTTTCCTCGATTACATCCATTACATGTGTTATATTTTTCAGCATATTATTCTAATATGAATCACATATTTTCAATTTTAATATAAAATCCAGGTTTAGAAAACACAAAACGTTTAAGTATTAAATATACGAAATCTGGATTGCACCTAGAATAATACTGCTAACAAACAGTCTCACGTTTACACTCGTCTAGTTAGTGCACCGCGTCTGTTTGGTGATCTTACGATTGTTTGTCGCTTTAGTTTGTCACATAATGAACAAATCACTTCCTTCCAGTCTTAGCTTCTCACGTGCCAGGGTGGACCTCCAACACGACGGTAATCATGTTTAGGCCGACATCTGGCAATAAAACACTTGACCGCTACATTTGTTTTGTGTGGAACCGTGGACACCGACTTCCGGTTTGACGTTTGCTGGAGTCTACTGTGATCCTGGTGTCAACATGCTCGCCAGCGGTTACTGACTCAGATATGATGACATTCTGCATTTCATTGGCTATAGGTAACATTCTGAAATCGGCTTCCAAAGGATTATTTGGTGTTGGCGATTTTTCACAAATGAAAGATTAGTCACACATTCCGTATACTCGTGCAGCAATTGTTTCTTTGTTCAGATGTACATGGCGTTTGAATCTATCATACTTCAGTTTATACTATACAATATACATATACCATTTCTCAAAGATGTTCTATGTATGTCTCTATCCTCCTATATTTCGTTCTCTCGCCTTATTTATATCTCTCCCTCCCGCTCTATGTCCCTCCTTCTCTCTCTCTCTCTCTCTCTCTCTCTCTCTCTCTCTCTCTCTCTCTCTCTCTCTCTCTCTCTCTCTCTCTCTCTCTCCACGCATGATACATTGCTAACGATATTTTGCACATGCAACATTATTGTATATGAGATCTGGGATAAAGGTCAAATGCGCTTTTCGTACTCTCTCCCACGTACGATACGATACATACGTCTAACGATGTTGACTTATGAAACGATCTCGAACACACAACACATATCAAATCTGGGATGGGGCTGCAACCTGCCTTATTATTTTTATCTATAAAGACTAATACATCCCGACAGTGTCTGTTTTCAAAATTACAAAGACATATCAATGCAGTTAATAAAAAGAAAAGTAAACACAAGTTATGGAGACGACAGTAAACTGAAAATATCTGCTCCCCTTTCAACATAGGATCAATATTAAACCCTTTGATCCTCCCACCTAATCTATCATAGTGGTAGGCGTATTCTGCATACCCATACCCTTTCTTGATCTAAACACGGATAACTCGTCTGAGTTACGGAAATTGCTTACATTTTGCAACGTACACGCAATCATAAATTCGCCGTGCTTACATATTTATGTTAGTGTTGGCAATAAAATATTTATTTCAAAAAACTAAATATGTTGTCTGATATATTTTTAAAGCATTATCAATTATACTGTTTTTATACCGTGTTTATGTTGCGTTCTTTAAAGTGCGAATGGAGTGGTGGTTTTCTCGTTAAGGTATGAATAATGTTTGTGTATGACGTATGATTTCAATTCCAGCGGGTTTCCGTCGAGAAGAGCTATAGGCAGGACGTAGGAGCTCCGCGATGCTGTGTGATAACACATACAGTGTAGCACAAATACACCACGGTCTTAGAAAGCCTTTGTAAAATCGCACTATACCTTGAAAAACACGTTAAACGACATAGTGTTATGTAATGAAAAAAACTACAACAAATCATCACCCTTTCATCAAAGCTATGTTATTACTCGCCATTTCACCAGCACCAGATTATCAGAGTAGTATGTAAACGTTACACGTTAGGAAAGTATTGAACATTGAGGTAATATACATGTAAATACTGATCAATAATGGAACTTGAAGATTATTAAAAACCCAGTCCACATTTCTGTCGATTTATATTAAATGCTTATTATGGCTATGTGAAATTCTTTTTTATTTTAAATCGATTTATCTTGATCAAATACAGCTCAAACTAAATAATGGTAACTATCGCACTGTTAGTCTGAAGTATATTGTTCAGTGAATTCACTTATACGCACAATTTGTAATTTATTACATCGACCTTGGTATAGATTAAGTGTTCTTGAGGTGAAGGTCTGCAGAGCCACCTGGCGGCACAGTTGTGCATCACTTCCCCTTGCTTTCGGATATCCTATAAGATAATGGAATAAACATGTGCTCACCAGCAGCTTTTGCAATGTGTTAAATTCTTCTTATCTTCTTTCCCCTATCATCGTCCAGTAAACGTATTTTCTACCACTAGAACAAACATTTGCTTAGACAGATAATCTTGTACGTATCATGACTATCACTGAATGTCTTCAATCAATGTCCACCGGTTGCCTTTCAGAACGACCCGCAAGAGTGCGTCAGTATTTGACAATAATATCCTCTTTCGTATACCCTCTACTGATCAGAATACACATTAATTATGTGTCACATCAGCGTGTTAATGTCCACATTGACCACGAAGAAGAAGGCGCATTGTCCAATGTCCATTTTTAGTGCGCCAGACTCCGAGATAGTTTATTTACGTTTATGCACGTCTCGCCAATGTACATGTTAAAATATACATAGATAAACCAGGTACATTGCCCCTCATGTAAGAGTTATGAGAGACGATCATAGTCAGCTCAAAGCACAACTAATTCAATAAAATCTGAGCTTGAGCATGAAATCGTACTCAAAATGTTTCGTAATCTCACGGGCCAGGTCAACAACAAGGTCCGCATTCTCAGAGCTTCATTATTATTACTCTGGATTACTGCGTCCTCGGTTTCCTTCTAAGATCCATACAACTTGAGCTGCCGTTTCAGTCGCTATCTAGAGCGTTAATATTCATTACCTATCTCATACTATCGGGTACCCATTCCTTGCTAAAAGACCAGAGACATTTCCGAAATAAGTCAGGTGATCCCATGAAACCATAAGTTTTTCGCCTATGTATCATTATCAGTATGGGGTAGAAACGAATCCTAGATACTCTCTTGTTCTCCGTTGTTCATCCATCTACGCACCAGCCGAGACCGATCATGCTTTTCAAACCTGATCCATGGGCGGTTTCCGCGCAATGCATGGGACCATGTTCTACTACATAAAACGTAACCGGAAGTCTACACATGCAATGCAAAATGTTCAGCTAATATTTCAGCTATTTCTCTCCCCCCTCAAAGAATATGTTTTTCGTGATTGTATTGGTAGATATGTGTACATTCCCCTCCCATTATCAGAGCAGTGAAATATAATAAATATTTTGAAATAAAATAATTATATTAGCCCGATTACAACTCCTGGCCTAAGCACATTCTACTAACAAAGTCTTTGTACACGCGTCTTACATTATATTACTACAATGTCATCCAGCAATCGTCTTCAATGACTAACCACCGCTATAACTGTTCTTGTTACACACACGGGTCTCTCTCGGTCCTTATTTCCTATCGTGTGCCGTATATTTACACAAGTGTCCCGTATTTCCGGTTTGATTAAGAGCTCTCTGAAGTTCAGGCGTGAATATGTGAAGAAAACAAGTCACGTTGACTCGAGCTGTACGAAGTATTGTCTGCCAATTTTAAAACCTCAACTGGCATTGGTTTAAGGCCAGTCTGTGTCGCAGACCTTGCTCTCGCCGACATTTCTTGGACGGAACATGATTACCAGTTCTTATCCGTAAAAAAAAGACCTGGAAATGTAAAGCATGGATGAAAAATAAACGTATGTAAACTAAGATCTAGTTTAAAGCAAGACTGATCATTTTGTAATGTTGTCCTTGGTGTAGATGAAGGCTGAACACCGTCAGTGTTGACTTGAAATTCGTAAATTTGATTTGATAAAACTTTAAACAGGCATCAATCTTGAAGATATGGTGGTCTTTGTGGCACTTGAACTTGATGTACATCATATGTCAGAGAATCAATAGTATTACTGTCTTGCACATACGGGTTACATAACATTTTGCAACACTTCCGGTGTTCTCTATTCAAGAACGTCAGAACCTTGATACTAATTATAACCATCCATATCAACGGCGATGAATTACTTTTATTAAGTTTAAAATGACATACATTTCATATCATGATGCAGTGTACTGCATAGATGTAAGTCTCTGGCCCTACGACTGTCGTAGAGCTACGATCGTTCTGTGGAAGTCGACCCAAAATGACTTCAATGCTAACTGAAAAGGTACGTGTTGAGTAGGAAAATATTGGCTGAAACAAAATTTGTATTTAACTAAAATTAAATTCAGGTAATTGATGAGAAAAATGTAATAGACTCCAGTAACTCTGCAAGAGTCCAATGCAGCTATTTACGTGTTCTGATAATTAAATATATTCTGTACCAACTCTTATTACTCAGTTGGCATCTAATTCTGAAATGTATTACATTTTGTAATAACTAACTGAACATTTTATTCATTTAATCTTTAATCTTCAAGATAAGTTACAAAACGGAAATGCCAGGGCACAAGAGTTGTGTGTAATTGTGCAAATTGAGACAAACTGCCGACCGAAGGGTGACACGTTCAGGTTATATCTAGATAAGGCACTCAACATTTTAACAGGGTCATTTATATGTTTATAAAAAATAAATCTGTACTCATGTGCTCTGAAATCTGTTTTGGCAAACAGTGATTGTGAGAAAAAAGTAATATTAAACACATACGTGATCATAAAATTAATATATATATTTAATTTAAGAAAGAACATGCTGTGCATATTACGATGGTTTGGAGACTTCTTGATTTCCCAACGCTGACGTGTAAGCTAGAACGTGTACGTGAATATTTTCACGCGATCAACACAATTATATGACGTAATACGCAGGTATTATAGCGTTTGAAACTGAACGTGGGAAGTCAAAATGTCTCTATTTCATTTAATTTAATTAATGCTTTTACCAATATGAACTTAGCATAGGAATGACAACTCCTGCAAACTGTATCCAAGTTTTAACTTTGTTTTACTGCTATCTTCGCTGACTTTCCACAGTCCCTATCATTGCTCAAACTTAGACGTTTTAATAACACACGTATCATGGTGGTCCTACTCATGTTTTATCAATTTCATATCAAACTAGTGGATGATGATAAATGCAAATTGTAATATTTGAAACCCAGTTGTCTATGGAATCCGTATGAGCCCAGACTGTGGATATCTTAAGAAGTGAACGCAGTACGCAGAGAAAGCGTGTCGACAATGTGGTGACAGAACGTGTTCTTGAAGCATCGGGAGTCGTGTTGCCAGAGACTTGTAATACCAGCCAGTCTTGCAATCTTTAAAGATAAGATAAGTCTTATCTCCAATATTCTAAACTTTACGTAATCCTGGAAGTATTATCGCTAAGACGGGTACACGCCACGCGGTACAAAACAATTCCTGATATCGTTTGGATTCATTAACTTAGTAAAGTATGGAATGTTTGAAAAGTTATTAAAGTTTTAAATACATCATAATAACTGTGATACTAATCAGTTTTGAACGGGTTGGTTCGCAAACACATCTGACGCCAAAGGAAGTTATACATGGAACCTTAAACAAATATAGCGGTACGGTAACGATATTACTAGTAATGAAGAAAATACGCATAAAGATATATATATATATACACACACATGTATATAACTGAAAACGACTGACGGAAGTAGTTTTAGCTTTCTTTTAATGAAGTAATCTGGTTTCTGCAGACTTCCTACATTGAAGTACTTGCGGTTGAAACGTCCCAGGTTGAATGTATTTACTTACCGAAATGCGGCACTGGATAGATGTGCAACATGGCCGTGCATTAACACTAACACGTTGTTTACGTACGATAGCGCACTACTGCCAGTTGATGTGCATGTGAGATGTGAAAATAGATTCTACATCGTGGTATTCTGTGTGTTGTTTATATTCCGTTATCCAAAGAATGCACGGCATAATGTCGCAGATTTGAACCGATAAATGAAACACGCCTTTTCACAGGCGTAGACTATCTTCTTTATTGTTTGTTTGCATGGTATTCAATATTTTCACAATACTTCATGTTACTGATAACATGTCTTAACCGAAATAACTCCGATATCTACGTGTTTATACAACACAAAATAATGTCGCAACGTATATCTATAACCTGCAATGTTGCCTGCAATTAAATGTGTCAAATTTACATCTACCAGCAATTTTGGAAAAAAGTTAAAAATCTGCAATTTGTTACAGATGAAGAGAGTGACCTGGAACGAACCGAAACCAAATTTCGACACCATCTAATCTGGAAGTCTTTCCCATATGCTTCTCATTACTTATAGCCTATATCCGCATGTGTTGATACGGAGCGATATAAGTTCAGAGATCTGCACACTATTACAGAAATAACCTAAACGAGTCTGTGTACGGCAACAGTGTCACGACTGAGGAAATGTTTACGAAAATATCTGCCAAAAATCAACCGAATTGATATATTTCACCGGAAAAGACAATATTTTGCTCACACAGTTGGTACAGAAATGTATCTCCGTTATTCAAATAAAATGGCCGTAACACAATGGAAACATTGGGAGCAGCATATCCTGGTAAACAATAAGCTTTACATCTTGATTACCAATCATAATTAATATATTTTGAATAAAAAAACATTAAACAAAACGAAATATTCGTGTTGTAACTGACAATAAAACTGCAAGTTGGTGCACTGAGAGACATGTTCATCTATATATCGCAGTTATGGGTATATACAGTGGACTAACATAGGATTCGAACTCGTTAGATAATATGTAGACATAGCTATTACATATTAGGCCATATACGGGTTGAGGGAGTGCGCTGCGCAATGATGACTTTCCCACACTACGTATGACTGGGAAGACGACCGACAGTCTATAGTGAGACTTCTCGCTCAGCACTTGCGCAAATCACAGCTCATAAACTGCAGATATACGATTAATATCATGGTTTTGAACGCTGGAACACATGCTTTTTTTTAGAGAAATCGTGGCACAATATTAAAGGATAAAAACCATATGTTACTTCCCAGAAAAACATATTTTTCTATTTATATTAAAGTACACATAATAATACGCGCTTTGAAGTTAACGCTGTCTATATATACATACGTCTAGTATGCATATACTAATGAGATAGTGAATTGAAGCCGTCTTCCAGAGTAATGTAATAATATGTTGGGAAGATGTGTTTAGAACAAGAGCTATAGCCAACTGCACTAGCTGATACATATGAACCAATGATCAATTTCAATGATGCTGTGATGATGGTGATGATAAATACTCTCTCTCTCTCTCTCTCTCTCTTTCTCTCTCTCTCTATCTCTCTCTCTCTCTCTCCCCCTACTTATCTGTCTCCCTATTAATATTTGGAGGTTATTGAACTTATTGCAATGCTACATTTTACATGACATCAAACAAGCATATCTTGCAGTATAACCCACACCAGAGTGTTATCTCTATGTATCCTCAAATATTTCTCAATGTCCTCAAATATTCTCAGTGAATACTATCACTATATTTCCTCCGGATTCCTCCTATTATGCTCTTCCCCGGGGGTCAATGACCACCTATAACAACACATCATCAACGCTGTTTTTCTTTTCATGTCCAATTCTTATATAGAAACCTATAACACCAATATCTGAAGACTCAATTCCATGCTAAGATTCCTTAAGAAAAAAACACCTATCAGATCCTATGCTAAATTGAAACCAGCAGCAAACAAATAGAAAGGTGATAGAAGTCTTTGTATAGTTAATCCCTGCAAAAACATAGTGGGGAGGACAGCTAGTATTAAGTGTTCAATCTTAGAAAACATTCTTAGAAAGAAATTGTCAACCCTGATAGTATGGGAGGATGGAGATCCAATTTAATATCAAAGTTTGGCCACAGGGGGATTTGTTGTAAGGCGGGGAATATCAGGGGTCATTTAAAGTACCCTTAAGTACTAGGCGTGGAACAAATTGGAAACTGTTATAGAATTCTAGAGGTCACTTCAAGACATTCTTTCTGGTATCCAAACAATCAAATTATTATTATATCCAATTTCTTGGGACATAATAAGGAGGCAGTGTACAGAAATTTGATACAGGCTGTGAAGACCAATATAAAAAGAGTAGAGTGCAATATTAGCTGTATACGTATATAGTGTTTGAGCTCAGATACAATAAAAGCACATTATAGGAAGTTCATATTTGATTTTTGAAAATCTGATGGTAATTTAAATGTTTTAATTCATTAAATCTTTTAAAATTTTAATCTATTTTCATCATTGTTAATGTAATTGTAACTGTTAATATGAAGAAAACAGATTCCTCTTAGATAATATGTACTACACTTGCATCTCATCGACTATTTAAAGGCATACAATGACATATGTTTAACCAATTTAATGATCTAATGAATTTTACCTGAAATGTACTTACATTTAATTTTAAACAAGTGTTGTATTCTACCAATGTCCAGATAGTTATCAATATTTTCATCTTATTTAATTATCCATGAGTAGCACCATAAAACGGATGATAGATTTGGTTAAAATGTAAACAGGAAATGGAAGTTTTTTTGGAAGTGCATAAACTGATTTTCTGTATTTCATAATTACATTGTCATTAAAAGTAGAGAGTGCCGTGCAATTCCAATCATCACCTTTACTAATTTCCAATATAGCCTAATAATTGAAGATGACGATGTCCATTGTAGTCATGTGATTGAACCATTTTACTACTGAAATTGAGCAGAGAAGAGATCCTTTTGAGGTACAAAAGCCATAATGTGTATGCTTAAATGAATATCCTTTGCATTTATAACTCCATTTTTTTTCTCTCCAAACAACCACTCATATCTGTGATTGTATGCCTTTAACACTGATTCAACCCTCTCTCTGTTGGAAGCAATCATAGCTGCCTTGTAGATCAGCGATTTTCATTAATCCAGTATGTAGATGGTTAAAATGCGACCATGTTAAATTCACAACCATGGGAAATGGTCATCAGGCTGTCTATGTATCGGGGATAGATCCAGACCATTGCATTGTGGCGATTCCCTCAGGGTTCCTTCAACATACCAGTGAGTCGGTCACATATACCTCCCCGACATCAAAAGCAGAAATACGGGCCCGCTAACATGGATAGAGTGGACCCTCAGGCCAGCACACGCTCAGAAGGGTGCAAGGCTCAATGTCATAAACTTAGAGGACTTGTGCAAACACAAACCTTTTGATAATTATTGAAACCACAAAATTTGATGGACTTTTGTTGAAACCCTGGATAATTCCCGTTTCCAGGATTTTCAATTGATTCTCTCGTCCTTTCACCTGCCGAGTAAGCCCGTAGAAAATGTCCCTTAAGCCATTTGACCATACTGTGAAGATTTGTTAGTACAATGTCAGCACTTGACGGCTCCTTTGTGAGGAGCCGACTGCAATATTGTTATGGTGCAATTGATGAAATGGAGGTTTCTGGATCGTTGACACCAGCCTTGTGAAAGCTGTACCACTCCACGGAGCTTTTGTTGCAATTTATGGATCAACTTCGGCTTCAGAACCGCGTTTTTCTTTGACTTCTGAAAATGGTGGAAAAAGAACTTGAAGTAGCCCATGTTTATCATGACATTCATAGTTTTAGAACCACAGTTTTCTATGACTTTCTGAAAATTGTGGTAAAAGGGAGCTTGAAGTAGCCCATGTTTATCATGACATTCATAGTTTCAGAACCGCAGTTTTATTTGACTTTCGGAAAATGGTGAAAAAAAGGCACTTGAAGTATCACATGCTTGTACGACATTTCATGCTTCTGAACTTTCCATGTCTTTTAATGTCAGTTAGATCGTTCAAGAGGGTCCTATTAAATGGATATGCATACATGGTAGCTTGCTTAGGACAAAATGCATTATTGGTGGTGGTTTTAGAGGAGTCAAGATGTGTTGACAAAACATCTTTTTGGTTGAGAGTTAACAGGCTGGTTAAAATTTGTTTGATGAAAGAATTCTGGCCAAATGATTGAAAAAGTGATAATCGGATGATATGATACATATTTGTAAGCTTAATTTTCTTTTGTGATTTATGGATACATTAATGTATTCATAATGATTCTATTTAATAAATCTCCTGGAAGTATTAAATGCATGAAATAGAAAACAGGAATATTGATGATTCTTAATGAATTATTATATTTAATTCTCAACATGGATACGAAAATTGCGATGGATTACCGAAGATTGCAAGGTGGTTGGAATGTTGATTGACAGAGATTACTGATTAGATAGATTAAACAAAGTTTGTCAAATATTATTTACATATTGCACATATATAATCTTCAAGATAGCCTACATAAAATAATAAAATAATACATTTTTATAATTTTTATTTATAAGAATAATGATTTCTGGTTTCCAGCATTTGCTGGGTCAGCATGGTTAATTACTTTTATAATCATCTGAATTTTCAGGAAATGCATGTTTTTGCCCCAACATGTAATAATGACCTTTTAATGTTATTAAAGGGCCATTTCATATAATCATAATTTCTAAATAACATTAACACTGTGAATGAGAATTAGCAGAGGCATGTAGATTACACTAATGACTCTAAAATACACACAAGAAATGTTGCTTTTTTGACTTAATTGACACAGATGAGTAATATTTGCCTAATGAGAATAATAATGTTGATAACATATAATGACATTTGTGATTTGTTGGGGTAAAATTTGACTAATTTTGTGTGTCCTATAATTGCTAGTGATGCCAATGTCAACTGTTGGATTTGTAAAATAATAATTAATAATAATAATAATAATAATAATAATAATAATAATGTACTCATATTACTATATCATTACCCCAGTCAATGGAATAATAATAATAATAATAATAATAATGTGTTACTATTTCATTACCCTAGTCACTGGATCATTGTACACTCACTTTCATTCTCAATTTCATGGGGAGTATACAAGCAAACATAATCCTATTCTTTATAAAAAATCATTGATGCCCGACATCTTAAGATGTTGAGATTCTAAAGGCCACAACGTGCAGTATTATTATTGATTTCCTTTAAAAGTACATAAAATTTAAATTGGCCACAGAAAGGACTTTCCTGTATCACACCTTGTAATCACGTAATTTAATTTCACGTTTCTCACGTTCCTAGCAGAGGACAAAATATCAGTGTCAACTGAATGTTCTTCCTTCGACAATGACATCAGGACAGTTACGCATTAGGCATTCACAGATTTCATTGGAAAACGGAAAGTCAAAGTGTTTATGTAAAGTTATTCCCAACAGGAATTTGTGTTGTTTTTGTTTTAAAGTGATAACTTCAGAAATGGTAACCATCGCAAAAATCTATGTTAACCCTCTCCCTGCTGAAGGCTACTGGTAATGCCCTAATGAGCAGTGCTTTTGTTTAATCCAGCAGGGAGAGGGTTAAATAAAACATATTAGTACTTGTGTCTAGCAGTATTTATTATTCAGTTATATTTAGTGGATGGATAGATAGTCAGCCGGCCAGTGGTTGTCATACAGTATTATAAACTATCGTACATTTAGCTTCTCAAATATGTTTTCATAAGCCATATCTGAAATTCTGAAAGTGCCAAAGCATCCAGTACTGAAGTGAATATTTCTACAGGGATTCTGTCGATATGTGTACACAGCTATCAAAAGGTGCACTACGAGGATTTCAGATTGTAATCAAAACAACATAAATAATGTTCGTTTTATTCCAAATGCGAATAGAATTATGAGCAGACAATGGCGACAAATGTAAATACAGAATTAATACGCCATTTACATATCCACAGCACCACAATGTATTAATGAGAGATGGAATATTCATGGAAAGCCACAATACAAATGTAACGTTGCCCGCCCATCCAATGCTAACTGCGCAATATTTTTGTCATCAGGTGGTCCTGGGACATCCACGATTATAACACAGCGTTATAAAGGTGGTTGAAAATCCAATAACAGTACAGTGACATTGAAATTGACGACTTGGGCACCTTTGGTATCGATTTGCGGTCGGTAACAAATAAATCAATTTTTCCTTTCAGCCGATTGCATGGGTTTTTCTATGGTTGTTTACCAACATTGCAGCTCTCTATTGGCTCCGATCTCGATCCATCATTTCTGTGCACTTGATTTATCGCCAAAATGTACCAACTGCCTGCAAACACACTAAAATATCCGTATAGCCGAGTTAAATTCGTTTGTCAATTAAAAGTGTTTTACACAGGTATATGAAGTTTATGAATCATATTGATATATTGTACAAAAATGTTACATGTACTGCTGACATTAAAATATATATATAATATATAAAATGGTCTAAGGTAGTGCAATGGTGGAACGTTAAACTTCAGAGCCAAGGGCCCCGAGTTCAAATCCTGTCCTTGGTTTGTCATTACCAGCCATTACTAGCAGGTTGACTGCAACATTCAGTGCTACAGATGCTGCAGGTTTCCTCCTGCCATAAACTAGTTCCAAAGAAATATGGTTATGAAATTGCCTTTGTATAAATATTACACACTATTATAGATATAAGAATTACGGTACACCACAAATCAAAACAAATGGGTCTGTTAGTAAAAAACCATCAATATTGGATAAACACCTGCCTTAAACAAATGTTTGCTGTTTGGAAAAGTGCAAACAGCTGGAGAAATAATCAAGAATTTACGATAATATTCGTGTTCATATCTATGCAACAATCTACAATCTTGAATATGTGATACAAGGTATTGGATTTGTTAAATGAGATAAGAGAGAGAGTGTGTTTTGTCATTATATATCCCAGTTTAATATGCATACATGGAATAATTATCATAGTAGGATTTAACACTTAAGATATCAACTGTGCATATTTAAAAAAATCTTTTTATCACTGATATGGATATTCGCTGACTATAAACCATGCATTTTGATTTTAAAAAATAAGAAATACTTTTAAGGCAATTATATGGATGTATGTTCGTCTTGAAATTAGAAATAAGGCAGATTATTTTTACATGTTATGATTACATGTATATACCGTAATTACTCTAATTATTCTAACCCTCTAATAGTTCGAATACCTAAATTAATTGCCATTTTTTTTTTGTCTATGCTATTGTATGTTCTTCTTATTATGTTCGTCTACAGTAACTAATGGTATGACACTGGTGATTACTATACTACATACACAGTGATCTATGCATTCCTGCCATCTTGATCATTAAACACTGATTGGCTTGTTTACAAGCCATCGATTATGTCTGACCACCAGGCCTGTGTGTCACAAAAGTGCTGTAGCGATTGTCCGGGCGTAAATTGAGGTTTACATAACTTCCTGCTATAGTAAAAGCAGGCACACGACCCAAATTAGGCTTGGACTACAGTACAACCCTTTCGTTAACCCTTTCCCCGCTGGATTAGGCGAAAACACTACTCATTATGGCATCCCTGGTTGCCTTCAGCAGGGAGAGGGTTAAACGCAGGTGAGGACCCTGTTTCACAAAGGCATGATAACTAAATGTATTTAGGATGTCATAACAGTTGAATATTATAAATTGGCAAAAAATATTCAAGGAGCCACACAATTGGATGCTGTTGGCTGATTAGCTTTCTCCATACTGAAGGCAACCGGAGATGCCTGAAAGAGCTGTGTATGTGGCTAATGCAGCAGGGATAGGGTTAATCCAACACACTTTCTTAATGCTCAGAGCTCTTATATACTCAGTAAAATTAATTAAAAGACAAGTAGCCTTTTTGGAAATCTACATTTAGCTTTATATTATTTTAAAAATGAAGAATTTCCAAATGTTTAAGAGGCTCCAGGTACTCTTCAAGAACTTGTAGACACATTGTGCGTATTCGATTCAACACTCGATCTACTCTAGGGCGATGGTCGCGTGATGAAATTAGCCAATGAGGGTACTCGTATCATCATGAGTGTTTGGTGGTCATTTCCTAATTTCATCACACTAGGGTTGGTCGAGTGTTTGAAACGAATACAACATTGGTATAAGAATGAAGGTAGTATGAAGGTAGTATGAAGGTAGTATGAAGGTAGTATGAAGGTAGTATGAAGGTAGTATGAAGGTAGTATTCCTCAAACCAAGTTCTGGAATTTGGTAAAAGCCCTTCCAATAAAATTTCCACCGGCCCTTAATTTATTTTGTTGAGTATATGAATGACTATATACACTTAGTCAGAGTATTAGTAAGTATATATAGTAAGTAAGTATGGTAAGATTAACTTTCCTTAATTACCTCTGGCCATTAGTCTGTCAATACTTATCTTTGATTTATGGTCGTGACCTTATATTTCGTATAATGACAAATTAGTCTGGTAATAAAGTTTAATGATTTACTAGATGTACAATCAATATTTTTACCTTCTAAATGTATCGTGACAAGTTTCATTACTCAACTCTAAATGAGCAAAGTCTCTAAGCCAATAGTCCGTTCATGGCGCCATTGTCACTCTATTTGTCTTTAATGGTAGTTACCTTGCAGGAATAGTTTGATGGCTAGAGATACCAAATAAGGATGGAATTGAACGGGGATTGATTCGGAAGCTACCGTAAATGTCCTTGTCAATTTACTTAATGGTGCAGAAAATGAAAATCGGTCTGTATTTTTAATTTTAAGTTACATTACAGTTGAGATCAATAAGAGAAATTGAACCTTGATGTTATAAATATATCCGTGAAGCGGAAAATTCGTACAAATTTAGATGTTGTGTCTGTCGGTATATAATATACATGAGTCCTCCATAGATAACTGTTTTACGCTTTTAAAATAATGTGTTGCATATTCAAACTTGAATGTATTAAGTTGAAAATATCTTTGTAACATATTTCTGATTTATAATGTAATATGCAATGGTCATATGTATTGTGTCAACATTTAGTTTTTTTAAATATTGTAAATGAATAAATGATAAATTATGAGAATGATATTTGATTTTAAATGCATCTAAGAAATAGAGGACTTTACATAGATGCAAATTGGCAAATATAATTATTGCATACCTCCCAGGGAGTTGAGAAAGAAAGCTAAGTGCACATTGATCCATTGAACAGGGTAATAATGTATTGATTTGATCAATCTTTGGACCTTTGGAAGATATTATAAATATCCATTATTAGCATTGATACTATTGTTGTTACTATTGATATTATTATCAAGTATCAAAGTATTTGAAGATATTCTTGACTTGACCCACCAGTTATCAGTGTATCCAAGAACTATGCCCCATTCTCCATTTATAACCCCTCACCCCACCCACACCCCAAATCCCCACCCCTAATTTAACTGGCTCTCAAGCCCCTGTTGAAACCCTATCTCTAATGATTTTGTCATTATAGTGCCTTTTTGAATAGCATTTGTAGCTTTTGTTCTGAAATTAAGCTTATCGATACAGTTTGACCTCACTGACCTTAATTTTAACCCCATAAATCTTCTTCCAGCTGCAGGCAATCTGAAAAGCCACTATGTAGCAGTGGTTGTGGTTAAATCAACAGAGATGGGGTTAATATTGATTATTTCTGAATTGCTAAAGACGATTGCATGAATGACCTAAGACTGTGTGTTGGAACAGATTATTCGTTGGTGGCAGGCATTTATCATTGTTGTATAATAACCTGTCTAGGGTCATCATACTTAGGTTATTCATACTCCATACATGCATCAAGTATATTATACATGCAGAATTCTGTTAACTCTTTTTCATGCTCCCCAAATGCAGCCCTTAAAGATACATTTGTCGTATTAACCCTCAGAGTGCCAAACCCGTACATAGACGGGTTACGTCATCCCTCGCTGAGTGCCAAACCCGTACATAGACG
>JAVCKZ010057090.1:0-16295 GCA_034780755.1 Lepetodrilus elevatus | reverse complement strand
ATAGATAGATAAATATATAGATAGATTGGTAGATGTTACATAATGATAAGCAAGTGTAGATATGTGTTGAGTGGTCTGTTTTATACATGGTACAGTTACAAACAGTAGGGAGTCTATACAAACTGTGCATTCGGAACAGCTGATGTACCGTATGACCATCACGTGTGCGTAGATACCTAGTGTAGCTTACTAACACTTACACTATGTGCATTAATTGCACTCGTTCAATTTATATTTTGAAGGGATTATATTCTGCTATTTAAAAACCAACTAAGGCTGATGTTGTCGTACATGACATTGAACTTCATATAGACATGTGTAATAACATAAACATGAACAGACTTAATGCACCTTCCTGGGGGTAGACCTTGAAGCAGATTCCACAAGGTTCAGGTATTGTTTATTACGGACATACGCATGTCCATCTGTCGATTTGATTGTCACAGCTGTTCACGATCTAATGGACTGCTTACTAGATAGGTTCCACACGTGACAGATGTGTTGATATGTGTGTGCACATGTCTTTGCAAGTGACATCCAGGCGCACATAATAATATGGCCTTGGATGCATCACTACAACAACACCAGAATACAGCCGTGTTATGTTCGCTGACTAATACGTTATTCTGCATCATCAGTACGGAATGACACAGTGTAGTCGGATATCGAAACGTATTGGTGATGACATCAGATATATTAACGAATGACAAAGTTAAACGATCAGAAGGTTTTATGTACGGATTGCCAAACAGCCATGTATAACATTACGTACAGGAATGTCCGATAAGAACTGATTTTCAATTATCTATGGACATTTATGACAACTATATTAATATTATGTAGTATAATATTAATATATATATTAATATAGTATGTAGTATTAATATGAGTATTAATTATGTAGTCTGGCTCGTGGAGGTATGCATGTTATCTATAAACAATGTAGAATGTCAGTTATATTTTATAGTTCAAAACTATTTTCAGCATGGACACTATTTAGTTAGACCAGTAACAATTGTAAGCCGCTATAGCATGTTGGATGATCAGCTGTTCAGTAAATGCCAGCATACGCTCACGTTGTGTCAAATATGTTGATAAGTTCACATAACACATTTCTTATCAGTTTAGCTTTATGTTATGAATAGCAGTGGGAGCTACATCATGCAAACCAGTCACGTGCATACTAGTATCTAAATAAGACGGCCAGAAAGTTCAGTGAAAGTTCAATCCTGGTTATTAGTTTTCCTTATTAAATTGAAAAAATATAATTGGCTTTCAGGTTGGTACTTCTTCAATCATAACATTATACGTACAGAGATATACATGAATTCTACTAATGTATAGGATGCGTAATAGCATATTTAATTATATTGAAGAACTCTATTGTTTGGAAAGTATTGAAATGTATTGTTCTGTCAAACAGCACCTTTGATAGTCAACTATTCCTAACATTATTCACATATATACTGAACACAATTAGAAACTTTACATGTGATATACAATTTATTAAATTTCTAACAATTGGCATATCCACACAAAATGCCATATATTCTTATTTAATTAAAATGTAAGTTAATTGAACATATCAGAATACATTTACATAACACTTAACAGCCGAATGGGGTCCCAAACAATTTCACAATCAATAAATATGAATGATAAAGGGTTGATAAACACAATGTATTAGGACGCGTGTCGTCCCCGTGCATTCACAACTGCAACGCAATGTCTCCTCATCGACCTCCTGATGCGTGTGAATAGCACTTCCGGTAGTCGACGCCAATGTTCTTGCAAGGACTGAGGTTGGTTAGGAAGGTTGCGAAGCTGTCTTCCAAGAGCATCCCAAACATGCTCAATTGGATTGAGGTCACGAGAGCATGAAGGCCAATTCATGACCCTGATGCCTGCATTCTGAAGGTATACACGGTCAGATCTGCGGAGGTCTAGCATTGTCGTGTTGAAATGTAAGGCCTAGACCATGAGCATTAATGAATGGTGCCAACTGATGCCAGTATCTGGTCTTGATGCTGAATGCCGTTTAGATTTACGCCACTTCCTGGCCAGCCCTTTGATGCGTTCAGAACTGATGATCATCATCATGATTAGGTCTATGCATGTGCAGCTCAGATTGATAATTAATGCCACCTTTCTAATTCTGGCCGCACATTAGCGATTACCGTAGCCGATTTAGCGTCGGCGACGGAAAATCGCAATTATGCGGTGGACTGCTACTACGATTTTTGGTTTCGCCGACCGATCGTGCAATATCTAGCATGTTTTGATTTTTGGAGCACCGCACATGAGGCGATCGAAATCCGACGCAAATCGCTAGTGTGCGGCTAGGAAGGATAAGTTCCCACTGATAGCAAGCGTTTGCTAATTTAGTAAACCAAAACAAGTAATTAACTACATGGTGTTTTTACATATCTCTGCATTCCTCTTCTAATGGAAAAAGCGCTTGTTTCCCAATAATTACTTATCACGGCATAGATACTGTTAGTCATGCATTCTGTTATGTGCACCCAATTAAGATGTCTGTCAATAACTTTAAATTATTGCAATTGTACTGTACAACGATTTACATAGCGTAACCCATATACTGTTGATGTCACCTATAATATAGGTGACATCAACAGTATATTATAGACTGGATATAATGTTTAATATTTCGATGGCAATACAAACTGATCTATGCCGTGCTGTGTAATACCGTGTGGAAGCTAGTGCAGATAGAGGAAAGTAGTTAGATGTGCTTATATTTAATTTAGTATTGATACATGTCTAGTGAGTACCGGTAACGTCAATTGGATGTAAAACGTAGCCAAAGTAAAGCAGTTTAAATATCAAGATATATTATGCACAGCCGACATCAAGTTACGCTGATCACAGTGCTACCGCTGGCATAGCAACACGATCTAAAATATTACCGAGTTTTTACTTCATTTCTAATGGAGTCATCATAGACAAATAAATTATCGAGGGAGAAATAAGTGTGCTTCGTCGAAAGTAAAGATCCTCGCAACCTCTTTGTTCTTTGAATAACGAGCATTTCGCATCATGGAATTGCCCTTGGTATACAACGAAACAGTTTTAGTGAACCGACTCTAACATGCAGTATATCAAAGGCTGAGCACTGAATTGGTATAACGACATTGGTATCGTTTCTCGAAGCTCTCGTATCTATATCATAGCGATGTCATAGCGATCGCTTATACCAGCTATACATGAGGGTCTGTCACTTACGAGAGCGCTATGGTATCATGCTCTCGTATCTATATCATAGCGATGTCATAGCGATCGCTTATACCAGCTATACATGGGGGTCTGTCACTTACGAGAGCGCTATGGTATCATGCTTGATATGATAGCTTCGAAAATCGATACGTAGATTTACTGAAAGCGTATTCAGTAAGAAGTAAGTTGTCTGAATAGTACACTTCAAAGTGCACATGCCAAGCTTTTCTAACCATTTCGTCTGGACATCTTCATGTTCCTCTGCAGTGCATGATTGAATTAGTATCTGACTGTGCCGTAAATAACTACACATCTCACGCCGTCACGGCAAGTGATAGATCGATTAAGAAGTCACGGAACATGTTGCACCTCGCATGAAGACACGATATACCACATACCTGAGTGTGCATTGCATAATGACACGTGTAACGTGGCCTAATGGTGCATTAAATGTTCCGTTAAGTGTTCTATTCTAAGTCTGCACAATGACTGTTAACGTCGAGCTTTTCTATTTAAAGAAAATAGGAGTAGCACATGCAACATTCTATCACGGACGATGAAAGTACGACTCTACACGTTCTGTCACTGAAAGTACGACTCTACACGTTCTGTCACTGAAAGTACGACTCTACACGTTCTGTCACTGAAAGAGAGGTTTCCTGGTTTGTATGATTAGAGAAGCACATTAAATATCGTCTGGAATTGTCCCGACACGAGCTACTTTTATAGCGATTAAGTCATTATCGTAGTTTACCGTCAACAGACAAAACAAAAAGGTCATGGCGAGGTGCTCCAATATAAACCATGAAGTGTCAACCCAGGACAGAACACGGCTTGGCATGCCTGGGCACTAATAGAGCCATAGATGACTACATCCAGAATAAGAGGTGTAGTTCTAGGTGGTCTGAGGATGAAGTACAATAACAGATCGTGGAGACGGATGCCAAAGAAAGAAAATAGAAAACATAAACAACAGAAGCATAACATGGCATTCCTGTTAATTCCTGTTAATTGTGATACCTGTGTGCTCATAATGCCCATGTGTTCCTTGCCTGTATTGCTCTATAAACACGGATACCTTAACAACACACTAAAACTAGTTGACCGACTTTTGTTATTGTTACTCTTTCATGCCGACCAAATTAGTGCCTATCCTTTGTACCTGTACACCCCTGCGTCCACACCAGATAACCATCACGTTGGTGACGGGACGTCGACACATATAGTCAAGGTGGAACCGACAGACGAAGTGCAGCCAGATATTATCGGATCTCAAGCACTGCTGATGACTACTCTAAGTAGCATTGGCCAATACCTACGTCAGCACTGCTATGCAATTATCTCGTCGCTTCCCTCGGCCAGTACTCTGGTGTTTAGGACGCCTACATTACTTGATAGAAACACGTGTCCGAGAGACTTTGGGGCAATAGCTGCAAGGCATGAGTAGGCCTACTGCCAAAGGTCCGCAGTAGACACAATTATACAATTAAATAATAGGATGTTACATGCATGATGCATATCTGCCTTACGCCACGTATGAAATGTAGTTAGACAGTTCATATGCATATGCATCTGTATCCTTTCCATGATTCATTACCCCATAGTTCAAAAGATAACGGTCATCAATAGTAGAATATCTTCACAATTATTGATAGTAACAGTTCATGGAATATAACTTACATGAAACAATCAATAGTTGATTAGGGACTCTCCTTTGGTAATCACGTTTGGTACATCAGTTATGAACATATGCAAGCATTTCCTAGCATACCCAAGGAGAGTTCCGATCAGGGAATTTGATACCGAGTTGCTGGATTGCGATGCCAACACTCTCCCGACTGCGCCAAGGGGCAACCCCGCTGACCAAGACCAATAGCAGGAACATCTTGTAATTATCACAGGGCCACACAAGCATAGCTCTTGTGGTGCATACTAATATATACCGTATACGTTATACCTGTGTCTGAAACAAACACTGAGGTTTTACATGGTTTTGGTGATGGAATTTCCAGCAATAACGATAAGCGGCGTGGAGTATAAAGATGAGTGTATCTATAGATTTGCACGCCATGAGAAGTGGAGTAATTAGACTATAAGATCACGTTATGTTTAATCGAAAGCCATTGCGTCTGTTTAGATAACTTGTAACGATTACCCTTGTCTCTTTCTACAGTATTTGGTATGATATCTGAATCAATGTGCTCCCCTGGTCTAGACACACTGAACTTGTGATTTAATTGCATTCTACGTCTTGGTTCCATACATCTCAGTTCTATCACATGAATATACAAACAAGCCTGCAGTTCAGATGGTTAATTATGAAGCTTTCACAAAGAGGGCTGGCATGCTGCAAGAACACATTTATATTATTACTGGGGATTGAGATCAGAGAAGTCCTTTCATGGTATATTGAATGTATCCACGCTTCCTCTCCGCGGAAAGCGTAATTGGTTAGATCCTTGCTTGTGTGAAGTATGCTATTAATTATCGCGTGTGAACTATATGTATTTTTAACAGGACAAGTGGTCACTTAGTTCTGCTAATTAGGACCTTTGCATCATATGCATTCCATTTCCAGCTTCCAGTAAAGCACACGATCTATACTAAACGTAAATTGCGGTAACGAGTATACGCTTGATGGCCACGATTGATGCCGGAGTACCGGCATGTTGAAGATTGAACCGTCACTGTTAACAGGATTCCAAGTAGTTTCCGCCGGTGTGCTGATGGTGGGATCATAAACCGCAATAACCGTGTCGTCCTGTAATAAACAAAGGGGAATAACTTGACGTTGTACATACATTTAACTTCGAATAGGGAAGATATCGTGACAAAACATGTATTCTATAATATTGCTGATGATATGTATTCAATATAATTATAACATCTACTATAATATACAAATTGTCAGTGGAAAGAGAAAATATAGTATAGTTTACAAATAATATAACTGTATCTGGTTTTAATACCAGTTGTTACTACAGTATGAAGTTGCTCAAACACGGTAAAACAATATAGAAGATCATCTTACAGATCACTCAAGGATCCTATAGAAAACGTGTATCGCGTGGATCCTATAGACATATTGCGTGTATTGCGTGTATTGGACGTATGTTGTGCAGGACAGCCAACCTTCAGACGTCGCTCCAGTCGACGTTAAACTCCATATTCACTCACACTCACTCACTCATAAGTGGGTGTCCTTCAGAGGAAACCCCCAGGACACCCAATGCACAGGTGTCCTACTAGGATCCAGGAAGGATCCGTAAAAGGATCTACGATATGTTTTGCTGCGAAATGTTCAGATTTGAGTCTAAATCCAATCTCTACGTTGATGCTCTCTGCGTTGGTAAAGCAAAGGATCCACTGGAAGGCCTATACGTTATCGCCCGTTGATACCCATGACAACCCCCTGGTCACACTGTAACAGTATGTAACGTGTGCTTATCATTGCCCACTTAGCAGCGCACCGTGCTATCATTCTGAAATAATGTTAAATAAATCACGCATTCAAGTTAAATTAACAGCAAGTGCTAGTAAGCCAAATGCAAGATGTATAGCAAAGTTACTATATATAGTTAACCGTCGACTCCACCGTAAGAGCAAACCAATCTATGATATAAGAAGTCTTCTTTGGTGCTAGGTCTCCTTTGATATCAAAGACGTCTGAATAATAGTTTACTTCCACACATACACCTAATTTAAATAGTTTGTAATTGGTTCTACCGTTCTAGACAGGTTTGAAGTGTTCTGGATGTGTGCATCACGCCAAGTTACCACCATGACTAGCCCGTCCTCTGTGGGTGGACGTATGCATGCCATTGAATGCTGTTACCCCGTCATAAAGTAGCTTATCTCGTTGTATTGCATGTTTATGAGTCTTCATAATTGAATAATGGATTACAACGCTTATATATCTGATATTAAATCAATGGAGTTGATGGCAATACTTTAGCCTTTATATCGATTTCCTGTGCAGTAACATATTTATTCGGATGTGCTTGCATTGCTAACATTGATAACCGGTTGATAAAACTAATTGATCCATACACTATGATACGGATTCTATAGTATCATTTGATCTATGCTGTAGCATATATACTTTGAAAACGAATTAATGTGTTCTCTTCATTGGATAAATAGTGTTTATGTGTGTTTACATTCCAATCAGTAAGTGATCTGTATAGTATTTTCTCCCGGTGAATAGTGTGTGTCTATATTAGAAATACTTGACCATTCACGATATCAACCACGAAGTAACTTTGCAGAAGGTACGGTCATACTCAGTGTAGTATCAGCCCATGGCCTATACATATATTTCCTTGAAGCGACTAATGCACTACACTATGCCTAGGCTGTATATCATTCAACGATGTCCAACCGGTCTCGTTACCTCGGAATGTGAGCACATTTCTCATACTAACCCATATCTATAATTGTATCTAAGGATGCGTTGTGGTGTTTTATTGTCTCCACTGAGCCAATTACTGGACATCAACTTGCATATATTTGTCTTTGACACATATATTCGGCACTACTCAGCTTTATCTAACTAACAGTAATTAATATGTATAGTTCAATGTATAATTGCATTAATATATAATGTTTGCTTTTCAATTGGAATTTGACATACATGTATACGTTAGCAAGTGTTGCACGCATGATAACGCCGATAGCATTGGTGCATGATACGTTCATACAAGTTACGGTTGCGCTATTGATAGCCAATGAGACAACCCGTTCAATGACAGTTATACATTGTATGTGTTGTGTAGCAGTAGTTAGCACGCATGCATAAAAGTCAAATGTTAAGCCACAGACGACAAAGACTGTCAAACAATTGCCACTCTGGGTATGAGAATAGCCGACGGCCTGGGGCGCCAATGAATGTATTTTATTCTGTTTTTATTTCTTGTTTAAATCCTTTGAGTAATAAGACTCTCTTTGATCACGTCTCAATAACGTTATTTCAAAAATGTAATAGTTATTATTTTGGAGCTATAAATGTATACATGCAAAGTACTCGATCTCGTACAGTTAGCTGACATGAAGTAAAGAATGTGTGCAAATATGCCAGAGAGGTGCCCTAGGTAATTCTGAAGTGCTGTAAAACAGGCATTAAACATTCTTTGTTGGGTACAGTATACAGAAGAATAAATGTAGCTTAGCCATCCACGACATTTATTACAACTGCCTGATAACGGGACGTGTGAACAAAGTATGGACAGCATAACGGCTTGCACAAGATTTTGCTAATCTCGCTTGTATGTAAAACATTGATATAGAAACATGTGGTGTGATGTCCCATACGATGTGTCATCGAACGTCAGACGTGCATGCACGTGTTGTCATGATCACAGGTAGGATTGTAATGTTTGAGAGTGTCCTAATGTGTCTTTATGTGTCCTAGTATGTCCTATTACCGGTATGTCTATAGTATTGGTCGTGTGCCTAGCGCTAATTACACTTCTCTAATACCATAGATGGACTGTGAGAATAGTATTACTGTTCAAATTTGCTGTGCATAGTTAATGCACGCGGACAGTGACCATTTAATTGGTTATTAGTTGGCACGAGTAAACACCATTATCTAGTTGGCAATACCCGGAACTAGATGACAAATTATGAATCATGTAGCTGCTAATGATTTACGACAATAACGTATCTCGCAATTGCTTGATCTGTCAACATGGTGACATTTGTACCACGATCTACGCGTTTGTGATGTGGCTGAATGCATGCTAAATACAAGTGTTCAAGCATGTTATTCTGATCCTATTCACTGACCTTCTCTCTGTGTCATTACCATCAGACATTGTGTGAAAAGCCTCTTGTCAAACGAATATGATAACCAGGATGAAACATTTCCCTATATCGTCATACGGTATTATCGCGACATGAGACATTTACAAATCTTCAAAGCTCCCTATCATGGACCGTCGTGTTTCAATAGTACCTCATCCGCGCCAAACAATCCTTTCATGTCCTATTTGTCATACTAGTCGCCCGTCTCTGTATTCATGTTTTACGTGTAATGATCTAGAACTGCATCCCCACTGTGTAAGCTATCCTTTGGACATTGATTAAAGAAGTTCCTTGCCATTGTCGCTCATCACAGGACACAGCGGCCAATAAGGCAAAGACTGTCCGTGTTATTCTTATCACACAGCACCCGCTGACCATTAATTGATTCTATTTCCACGGTACGAATTCATCATCTGAGCAAATATTCATTAAAATGCTGGAGATAGATTTACAGCTGCTTGTCCTCCTGCTGTCCCAGTTCTCACCGTCAGCCGCTGTTCTTCTGAAGTTACCAATGTACAGCATGCACCATGCGACCTACCGTCGTCAACGTACTTCTCGACATGCGCGAAGATTCACAACTATCGATGCCTGATATATGGTTGATAACAGCATGGTCTCTTCGCTGAATATATGTGCATAATATGAGCTATCCATCGTATCCATCGATGAATGTAATTGCCAATAATTGAGACTGACGCCGTAGTAATGCAGTACCGCATAGTTATGGCTCTTACTATAGTATATTACCTTTTATATGACACTTTTGTGAGATGTTTTGCGTAATAAAGAAGAATGTTAAATAGTACATGTTTTTATATACTTGATAGTATACGTACTTAGTACGCATGCACGGAGATTCTGACGGTCGATGTAAACTTAGAAAGAACAGCTTGTCAGTTTCACAGCACTTCCTTATTGGATAAGTAATTGCATTTTTACCCTATATGAATATTTGTGTTTTTTTCTCCATGCAGTAAATTGAATAGAATTTTATATTACTGCATTCCCTAAGCTTTTTAGTTGAGTGCCACATCTTAGCATCTAGCCAAAGAGTGTACACGCTGGAATTATCCGTTATCGGTACAGCTATTCGTGGATTAGAGCCTATGTTATGTTTTACTTTAGCCGACACGCGTGCAATGTTAGTATTACCTATACAAAGTATACAAGGTTTATGGTCCTAACACATGCATTCGTTGATCAGGAAGCCGGTGGTTACATAAATAGGCTGTACATATTACATATACAGGAATCACTTCCAGTGGGTTAGCCATGAATAACGACTCAGAAGTCTGAGTGCTCAGTCTGGAAGTTCCGCCGATAGATGTCTGAATAGAACAGGCTCATTGATAATAATGTGAAGATAGTTTTCAGAAATATAATTACGCTCTGTTTAGATTTATCAATATAGTTTTCATTAATCTCATTGAACCGATTGTGTCCAATAGTCCAATGATGTGTCCAGCGTCTTCTAGTAATTTTGCTCCCCACATTGTACAGGATCAGCCAGGTGAAAGTACGCCTCGTGCCCTCATGACCTGCCCCGTGGTGTAATGGTTAGAGTGTCGGCCCGGAGTGCGGAAGGTCGCGGATTCGATCCCCGGTATTCGTTGTTCCCCTGCTTGGCTCTCAGAATTAAAGGTGTAATAAGCAAGGACTGATCGGCTCGGAATCCGTATAGGCCTACTCCGGACTTTGTCGGAGTTGGGTATCAGTGTTATGTCTGCGGCATAATATTCTAAGTGAGCTAGCACTATCAAAACTGGTGGACATCCAAACTAGTATTAGCAGTACAATAGCATACAAGCCATGATGTGAGTGAACACATCTTGAAAGTGGTTGCAAATCCTAAATCAACCAACAACTAACCTGCCTCCATGACTTGTTTTTGGTGATACCACCACATACCAATGTCTTCATGAATGCACATTTAAAGGTTCCATACATATTTTCGAGACATTTATTGGACGAAATAGTTTCCAAAGCATTGAGAAAACAGGACCATAAAATATCTTGGAATACTTTGAAAAATATCGTGCTTTAAGGCTGTTTCTGGAAGTAATAATGTTAATGTTGTTAAATGCTTTTGCAAATGCTTTCAAGACGTTCTAAATAATAATTGTGTTCGCTTCATTATGTTTCTCAAAATAAACCAAAAAATGTTTAATCACAACCTGTACAGCATGTTTACAAGGTCGGTGGATATTTCACGGACGTTTAATGACAAGCTGGCCTGTTTCAGTCTGACTCACCGTACCAGAATGCGATCCCGTTTCACGAACATAGTTGGCGTCCGTGTCGACAGTAACTGTCAAAGCGGATAAAACTGACTTCTGACGGAACTTGGATCAATCACGTGTATCTATATGCGTCTTGTTGAGTGACAAGAGACAATACCTAAATCCATAACAGCTATACCACACCGAGGTAAAGAACCTGGGACGCTACCTGTTATTGTGTGGGCCCAATTCCACCCACCAGCGAGGGGTCGCCATCTGCCCTCGTCTAAGAGAAGCGAGTTTATGGTCACGGTAAACAAGTGAAGATAGTCGGTATTCACCGGGTTTCCATGTGTTCTGTTAACTCTGGAACACATGAAACTCGCTGGCAGTATTATCTAAACTAAAGATGGCTCGATAGACACCATGCCTATGACTTTGTGTAATACAAGTTACATGGCGTTATTGTGTATGCGTCGAGGTTTATGTGAATTTTCACATTTGTGTTCAATATTGTCTGGGGGCAGATATATAAATAGCTGTATTATATCACTACCGGCAGTCATATTAGACTTCTTTACAATTTTTGAAGTACTCAATCCCATAGAAATAAACGAGGCGATCGACTACTCATCTCCGGCGCATGGACGTCAGGATCAGGTATGATTGTTTAATGAAACTGGTCATGGCACGCCGTAAATAACGCGAGCTATTCATGGACAATCTCTTGAAAAGGCATATTTTTGGTGGAAATAGAATTTCTCGCACATATTACCGTATTCATTGATTCTGAAACAAAAGTCATTCTATACGAATACATGTTTCAATTGTCCATGTCTTTGGTCTAGAATAACCATGGTTTCAGTCTAATGCGAGTTACTTGTACTTCAATCCAGCTGATTGGTTTGATATTAATATTAAAGGATCTGTTAAAAGGTTGTATTCTCATATTTCCCTGGAATCTAGACCTGGTTAACGAGGTGTTGAGTATGACTTTTGGATGTGAATATGATCTGTTTGACAGACTATCGTCAGCCAATATTGTATTGAAATTAAATTACAAAAATACTCACCGAGTTACAATCAACATGTCCAATCATTGTAAAGGTCCTGCCTCGGTTCTAGTGTAAGCTGCCGTTTCCTTCTGGCCTGACTACCGGCAATTTATCATTACCGAAACATGTCTGTAATTGTGTTCTATTCATTGAGAAACAAAATCAGTTGAGACACGTTCAATTGGGCCCATTTCCTTTCTAGATTAGAATGCCCTAGTCTTGCAGTTGTTAAAGGCCATACTTGTAGTGTTATGTTGATGGGAACAAATTCATCCCCGGTTGGAGTAGGGCTATATAATTACACTTATGCAAGAGAGATATAATTTGCTATTAGCATGTTCGTCTGAGGGCTATCAGCTTGTATGCCAGCATGTAGGAGGCACTAGGTGCACACTACGACATTGATACCGAGGAAATGAACGTCGCTGCTGGATATGTAGTTAGACAGAATAGTAAGATATTGCTATGCAAAACAATATTTCCTTTAAAACGTTTCTGACAAGATATGCAATGCAGATGTATATAGCTCGTCACTTCCCAGAGCTTTCGCATCAATTCTGTATACCGTATGATATGTCTACGCGGACTTAAAGGAACTGGCATGATTTATGCCATCGCTACCACTGTTAAATGAAGAACACTTATGAAAATGCTGAATAGAAACCTATACCGAGGATTCCTACATATATATTGACACGCAACATTTTGAGTATTGGTATTGAAGGAAAAACAATCTCACTGATATAGGAACACCACAGCGTATTATGCATCTTCATTTCTACAAGGATGCACACTATGCAAGTTCAGATTGTGCAAACAAGTCATCGTGAGTATTCTATCTACATGTTTCATTTGTGAAAATGGTCTCAGAAGGCGCCACTGCGAATTCAGATGCAGCAACAAAATGTTTTGTAAAAAGGTCAAAATTGCATCTTTTTTATTTCTTCTCAGTCCTACAATTATGTGCATGTCAAGTTCCACTGCGAAATGGTTTTTCTATACAATTGATGATGAGTATTTGCTTCTCGATTGATTTTCTGCTCTCGATTAAATTCATTGTTGGTTAGGAATCCGATCAAAGCCCATCCAGTACCTTTAGTTTAATCGTACATGAATGGTACCAGTCCTAACATGGAACTTCGATCTCCCGTGATGTACATGTACAATCTTCGAATGGGTATTTCCAGCTGATGTGATGCCATTAGTTGCATGAATAAGTTATTTGAACCATTGCCGAGTGCAAATGAACCATTCACATGCACGTTTGTACCCTGTCACTTGACTGGAATCGGGCTTTCTCATTGTATGCTGTAATCAGTCATGTTAAACGTGCACATGTATTACATCTTTAAAACCAAACTATCTGTTGATATTATTTTTTTCGATGTTTGGTAAATGGTTATTATCCAGTTGCATATCACAAGCCATCAAGTTATTAGATTGGATTGGAAATTGGCTATTGTGAGTTACCGCCATCCCGCGAGTCCCAGAGGAGGCCAGACGGTGATTTACTGTGAAGACATGGCGAGCCGAGCCGGTCTTTCCGTCAGTCGTCCTGTGATTACCATAACCTGACCCAACCAAGAAACGTCTTGTACTTCAGAAAGTGGTCGAGTTCGGTATTCCAGGCAGCTTTATTGAAAGTTATACTGGGCTTTTTTCTAACCGGATGCAATTGTCCGCTTATTAGTGGGTGATAAATAGGACGCACGGTGTATGGTTTTCTCTATACGAATCTGATGTAGAAAAAGAAAGTCCTCCTGAGCTCATGATTTACTAGATAGTATTGTAAGCTAATCAGTCGACCCAGGCTAGGAACGTCAGATTCTCATACAGACAAGTGGATTTATTAACAGTATATAATTTCCTTATACCAGAGCTTGACATTGCATAATATGTTGCATGGGGGTAATGGTTCCATTAGTAATGGACGGCAACTAATATTGTTTGAATTTACTGATCCTCTGCACTTAGTTGAATGCATATGTATGCATTCATATTCTCTGTTCAAACAAACTCAACCACAGGCATAATTGTTTATTAAAGCAGTATGAACACACACCGATGTACCGTGGAGATGTTACATAGCAACGGTAAAAAGTGATAATATCCAAATATTGTTCTATATAATCGACACGAACAAAAAATCAATTACCATTTTAAAACTAAATTGAATATAAATTGCTTGCGTCATGGAGGTAATTATAATGTAGTCAGCACGAATAGGTTGAAAAATAGAATAGACATTACTTCTACCACAGCCTTTATATGAGTATTGTTCTTCAGGTAAGCTGAATTACCTGCCTTTTGCGAATACACGCCAATGTAGTACCTGGCCTTTTGATCTCATATTATATGTATTTACCTTAAGCATTTAGTCGGCGGGAATCAATATTAATAGTGGAAAGTACATCGCTTAATCATTTAAGTAATAGGTGTTTTATGCCAGTTTTCCGGCTACGGATTCCGAGGGCGTGTTAAGCCAGGGATCATGTTACTTCTATGACATGAGAGAGACTGGCCACTGATTTCCATTAAGTAATCCATATGTCCTGTCCTACACAGAGCATCGCATCTGAAGTCTTCTTCTCACCCGGCGTGGGATACTGTATTCATGATCATGATGTAAGTATTGATCACAACGATGAGACATAATAGCCGACGAGTTAGACAGATCTTTCTGGGGAATTGTATAAAACAATGGAAACGTTTTATTCGTTAGGATGCATGTCAACACATATTTCAATTTGCTTGAATTGCATATAGCAATTTGAAGTTGTGTACAGTAATGTAGAATCTGTATTGATGAAGGCATACACAGATTGATTGAAGTGTAGAGGAATTGAGACAGATGCATTAACGATATGTTCAAGTTTGTTATTAAATCGTTCTTATGATTAGGCCTGCCACATAGCATTATTCATGTTCACACCAACTTGGCACTGCTTTCCGTGTTTTAATTGTCACATTCTCATGATGCATGGTCCTATCGGTCATTAATATACGTTTGCAAACCTGGATGTTTGTAAACTAATTGGCCCGTAGATGAAATGCGCTAAGACTGACATTTTCAAGAATAATGTTAGTAGGAAGTAGCCCAGTCTAAGGAATCTTCATGACCGTGGTCTAGGACGGAAGTTCTGAGGTAGCTATTTTAATTCTGAGGTGGGACTCATTTGAGCTGGTTCCACGTTTGATCTAGTTAGCTAACTGTGTGTCTCTAGTGGCATGATACCAGCTCAGACACTGATCGCCATATTACTGAGAAGATTCCCAGTGGCATTTGGAAAGAAACAAACGGATAACTTTAGTATTGAGATGTAAGAGCGATTATGTAATTACGCATTTAATAAATTAAATTTACTGGTCATTGTCAATCACTCACTAGCAGTTTAATGGCGTATGTTCTAGTATGACGTTGTTGGGTATACGTCTAATAAGTAGAAAGGACAACGGTGCATTATATTGAACGGTGCATTATATTGAACTCGGAATTAATATATGCATACATCTGTATAAATAGCACGTTCTCAATGGGCATCTTCACTATATGTTATCCTACTTTCCAATTGATGAGTATTGTACGTCGATAGTTCTTTAAGACAGACTCGTCGCAAATGGGTGAAAGATTCCCGCAGCGACGTTAAACTCCATATTCACTCAATTAAGACAGACATCTACTGTTGCCAACTAGTACACGGAGACGAAGATACGTAGGAGGTCCATACCTTGTACTGAACTCGTCTTTCTTCACCTCGTGGTCAATACAGACGCGGATGTTGGTTAGCGTTACTTACCTGTCAATATCTGCCTGTCGATGTAAAAGATACTGCTCCGCGTTACTACTACCAGAGCGAGCTATGAAAAGTATGATACCGTGAAATTCGTTTACAATGGAACACACACACATACACACACACACACACACACACACACACACACACACACACACACACACACACATATATATATATATATA
>JAVCKZ010057079.1:0-16295 GCA_034780755.1 Lepetodrilus elevatus | reverse complement strand
AATCGTACAGTTTTTTAAATAAGCATTTTGGAATGAGATATCGAGCATTGAAAATCGCGTGTGATGCGAAATAACATTGTGTTCTCGTCCGATCCTTCACCAACCCTCCAACAAGTGGGGAGTTAAAATTAGACTCACATTGTTACCTCCACTACAGCAAATGTTGTTACTTGCACTACAGCAGCTGTTGAATATACAAAGTATTTAAATTCTTAATAAATGCTCCGCAAAAAGCCAAAGCAAACGATATGTGTCAGTTGTCGACAGAAGCTCATTACTGTTCATTCAATATATATAAATAAGTTGTTAGGAATACATCACAGTCGGAAGTGTACTTCTGCAAACGTGGACCACACCCAAAGTGTAAGTACGACGCGCCGAGAGGGTGTGATTAAATGTGGTGCAGATAGGACATGTCCTGAATAAGGACGAGAAGCTCTCACTGTGGGCGTTATGTGTTTCTGATCGGGCGTCTTTCAGTAGTTTGTGTTGGAACATATTGTGGGCGGCGAGAGGAGCTCCGCTGTCGCTGTGTCATTGTTTTGCTCATTTGCATACAACACGTGCTTGCAGTTGTTCAATGTTTGACAGCAGTACGGGAGCAATGTTTTGAATTCGTTACTCTGGTTCCAGAAACTTTATCATCATAATGAATGTTGTGAATCTGCAAGTAGGTGTGCTATGTGCCCTGATTGAATCAGTGATCTAAAACTTCTATCTTACCTACTGCTGCAGTAATTTATTATGGAATAGTACTGTACAGTGTGAAGAATGGATGAGATTTCCTGGACATGGTAGTGAAATGTAATAATTTTGGGGAAGATTGCGGTGGTGAGAAATTCATGAGGACCAAGAATCGTCCGTCAAGTTTGGAAATCCACATGCATCAATCTGCAATGACATCAGAAAGTGCACGTGCAGTTGCAATGACATGTGACAGATGTCAGTCGAAAATGCAGACAATAGCGGAACTGTTGCTGATCTCTTGTGACGCACGACCTGTATCGAGCGAAGAAAATTCCATGTTGACAAAATCTTATTCAAGTTGTCGAGACGAAATTCTTGACTTTTTGGGACGTCTGAGAAATTTAATGCGAGACGTGGCGTCCCTCGTGAGTGGCGTGGCTGTTCAATGGCAGAGTGTGTGCAGCAGGATTCAGGACATGTCAAGTCTGGTGTTGAAGCTCACGGAAAGCTGTGGACACACAGCGTACCTGACGGCCATAAACTTCCCTGATTGTTTACCAGCTCAGGTCGGAATTATTGACCGCTATAAAATATGCCGTGCTAATCTAGACATTAAAATCAGCTGTACTCGCTTGAAAAGATCTCGAATTGACGACCTCCACCCTCAGTTTCTAGTAGATATATGCTCAAATTTATCACGAGCGTTGTCTATTATGACTGACATCTGCCGTCACGCTGGAGAAAACGCAAAAGACAGCAACGATCAGGAGCAGTTTAAACTCTGCGTGAAGTGTGTGACATCCAGCACCAGTTGTCTGATCGCTAGTATCAAGTGCTTCAAGTCGCGGCCCAACCATCGGCACCTCAGTAGAATCGTGGCCTTCTGTGACCCGGTGGTCACGGCCAGTACGGCTCTGGTGGCGTTCACCACTGAGGACGAGTTTGTCGGGACGCCAGCATACCTCACTCCAGATGCCAAAGAAAGTCAGAAATCTCTCCTAGGTAGATACATACTAAATAGTAATAGTCTTATTTACTGTTTACACAGCGATAGAAACTAACTTTAAAATTTACTAGCCCGAATAGTGATACAAATAACAAATGTTATGAATTTCTGATACCTTTAGCATTGGGAGAAATGGCTCGGGCTAGAGGACTAGTGTTAATGTCGATCCCTGTTTACATAGTGAAATAATTATAACTATGAAAACACTTAATCATTATTCTAAATTTGTATACCGTAACCATATGTATAAATAATGAAATAACCAGTCAGTTTCCTTCTTCATACAGTTTAATTTATTCTATATTGAAATATAAACATTAATCCTTTAGTAGTTTAAGTCTTGTTTCGCAGGCCTACGAGTCTGAACATGACCATTGTCCGGTGAGTTATGATTATCTTGTACTGATGCTAACAGTGTTTTTCAGTACGTATAAAACTGGAACAACTGTATACGTTTAAAATTACAGGTTTGCTGCAATATTCAGTAGTAGCACTGCTACGGATGTTGTGAGTTTCCTCCTGCCCTAAAACTGACAAGATATATGTGAAAGAATCATAAGCTGCTCTAAACCCCAATTTAAAAAAACCTATTTAAAATTAAGTTAAATTTTGACACAACCCCAGGGTTGGAACAACTTTAAAATGTACTCGCCCAAATAATGATATAAAGATAAAACATGAAATTACTACTCCCTTGTAGGATACCTTTACATTATGAGAAATGGATCGGCCGCAGAGCAAGTGGGAACTTCTAACCCTGCAACCCTTTTAGCTATAGATACACAATACCTGGGCCAAGGTGCATGCCTAACACAGGTTGAATTTAGGCCATGGTACTGAGAAGTTAGTGGGTGACCGTGTGAACCTGTCACCTTATGTCAGCTGATAGTGACATGGAGCTCTATTGATACCTGTATTGTTATGTGATATTGATTTGAACACAGTAAAAGCCTGTGTTATTGATCTGGCTAGCTATTGTGTGTGGACAGGGCGTGGTCTGTCTTCACAGCTTCTGTCTTGTACACCAGCTGTACACAGGTGTCGCATTGACCATATCGTTTACATCGCTTTGATGGGCAATTCGTTGGGAAGTTGCTGACTTTCGAAGTATACTGTATATTACTATTAAAAAAAATATATAGCATCATACTAAAATTAACTGCAGGGTTCACTATTAACATTTGTTATTTGTATTAGGGCAAGTACGTTTTAAAGTTAGTTTATATCCAGGTACTGTCTCTTTCTCTTAAATTTTCTAAATCATCTAACATGGGTTATTAACAATGGTAGGAAGTTGATCAAATACAGAATGTGTAGGCAGTGTTAGTAGGTGTTTGCCATTAAGATGATAAGAAATTAAGAGTAGCCAATGGTATGTTTCAGGAGCCTGTATGAGTATAGTTTCTGCCAGTGTTCAGACGTGTCGGTCTGTGCGAGATCTGGCGTACGACCTGATGAACTCCAGGCACCGCGAGAAAATCGCTCTGTGTACCGACTCCATGGACCGCGGATCCTCCAGACTTCACGACATCCTCCTCAGCTACAACATCGACGACGCTGCCTCCGATTCCCAGTCAACATCCTCTACTGCCTCATCATCATCCTCTAGGTGAAGGATGTTGGCTAGTCTTCATTCTCTATGTGAAGGATGTCTGCTAGTCTTCATCCTCTTAGGGAATGATGTCTGTTAGTCTTCATCCTCTAGGTGAATGATGTCTGCTAGTCTTCATCCTCTATAGGAGAATGATGTCTGCTAGTCTTCATCATCCAGGTGATACTGAATGTCGGCTAGTCTTCATCCTCTAGGTGAATGATGTTGGCTAGTCTTCATCCTCTACGTGAAGAATGTCTGCTAGTCTTCATCCTGTAGGAGAATTATGTCTGCTAGTCTTCATCATTTAGGTGATGCTGAATGATGTCGGCTAGTCTTCATCCTCTAGGTGAAGAATATATGCTAGTCTTCATCCTCTATGAATGTCTGCTAGTCTTCATCCTCTATGTGAATGATGTCTTCATCATTCAGGTCAAGGATGTCTACCCTTTGACCTACACACTTTAATGTGAAGAATGTCTACAAGTCTTATCCTCTTGGTGGAGGATATCTGCTAGTCCTCACCGCTAGCCTGCACCCTTTTAGGTGAAGGATGTCTGATAGTTTTACTTTATATCTTAAGGATGTGTGCTAGTCTACATCGAAGTTAAGAATGTCTGCTAGTCTTATGTACAAGTAAAGGATGTCTGGTTGTTACATCAACGTGAAGTGTTTTTGCTAGTTTACTTTGTCTGGAGAGGCAGTTTTAACTAGTCCACACTGAAATTCCATTCCTAGTCAAGTGGTATATTTGTATGTAATGTAATACTGTAACTATTATACTATACCTCCTGTTACCTAGTGTTACCAGACACAAGTCACTGTCCTTTACACTGCACATGTTAAAACTGTTGCAAATGAATGTGTATATCTTTTGTGTGTTCCTAATGTTGAATTGTAATGTACTGTAGATGCCTAATCCAGCAGGGTTAGGGTTAATAGGTTGGAAAATTAAGCTGATTATTTGCCACAGTTTAGGTTTTACATGTTGACTTTTTGTTCCCAATAATGAAAGCCATTTATGGAAACTTGACTGTTTTTCATCCTGTCACGGTCAGTTGATGAACCCCTTCCTAAGTTACCAAAGTCAAGAGCCATTTCATTATGATATAACAAAGCCTTGCCTTAAAGCCCCTCTTTACCTACACTGAGCCTGTTGTACTTTAATGGGTAAGTGCTTGGCCTACACTGAGCCTGTTGTACTGTAGTGGGCAAGTGCTTGGCCTACACTGAGCCTGTTGTACTTTAGTGGGCAAGTGCTTGGCCTACACTGAGCCTGTTGTACTTTAGTGGGCAAGTGCTTGGCATCCAACCAGATGCATCCACATATATATACTGGTATATTAACACACATATTGGTCATCTTAATAACAAAATATATATAGGATTTGTGCAAACTATCTATATCAGTTTCCAACATATCTTCTGATTGGCCAGTTTAAGATACAATTACAGGAATAGATGGTGTTTTTTTTACTAAATTGGAGCCAAATATCAAACTTTTGATGTCATTACCCATGGTTGTATCAATGCCTTCGTAACCAGGGGTGCATTCAATCAACACAGGGCTGAGTAAGCCGCTTAGCTAAACTGGTTCCTTGTCCCATGAACAGCTCTTGAGACAGTGGCTAGTTTGGTAAGCTGCTTGTAAGCGAGTGTGTCTTTGAACGCACCCCAGGTGCAGGAGATGGACAGTCAAGCGTGGGAAATATGGGAATGTGAGTCTTTCCCTGGGAAGATCTAACAACCCATGTGAAGTCGCAAACATTTACTTCTTTTTTATTTGTTTTCTAATAGTTACTCCTGTGTTTTATTTATATGGCCAGAACTTGAGACTGGAATCATATTATACCGGATCGTTATCCCGGATTTTCATCTATACCTATCTTGATAAAACAGTGCTGGTGTGTTATCATTATTTACTTGCCATAGGTCAATGACAATATTACTCAATCCCCATCATACTGAATCGTCTAGTCTCATTTCAACGTTATTAAAATGATCAACTACAGTAGACCTCGCATATAACGGACTCATTGGGGCGGCTATTTCTGTCCGTTATACGCATATGCCGCAATTAGTTAGAGGGACCTGGGACTTCAGATTCAGTCGTTATATGCGATGTCCTGTTTATACGAGGCCGGTATATCCGAGGTCTACTGTATTATATTTCATTAACTGTGCCTGTTTTATGGCATTAGGCTATATATTGGATGTATGTATTGTTGATTTATCAAACTAGATAGAACTAGTTTTAACTACAGCCTACAGTGAAGTTGCATCAACTTGCCAGAAGAACAACGTTTATTTGTGTATTGGAAACAATCTAGAAATGTCCACATGAATAGAAATCAGTAGCTATTGACATGATCTGTGTTTCATTTCACCATATCCTGTTTGTTAGTGAGAGTCTACCAGCCTATATCTCCCATCAGTCTTGTTTGTTAGTGAGAGACTGGTCTAGGTCTACCAGCCTATATCTCCATCAGTCCTGTTTGTTAGTGAGAGACTGGTCTAGGTCTACCAGCCTATATCTCCATCAGTCTTCCTGACAGTGTTCGTTAAGGGAGAGACTGGTCTAGGTCTACCAGCCTATATATCTCCATCAGTCCTGACAAGACCGTACTTACCTGTATTTAATCGTGTTTATAGGGCAACATTTAATATGTTAATTATTTTGATATACTAGTACATACTGATACTATACTCCATTGCCATATAACCAACATAACATTTCCCCCTAGTCACGATAGCGGGAGAATTACTTGTCATGCATTTGTTTTTAAACCTATCTGGTGAACCAACCTGCTGCCAAACAGGCTATAAGTTGTCATGTACCTATTTGAAGTTATTGTCTTTGTTATGTTACTTTCAAGTACGAGTGTACACTATTATACTATGCTAGTTTATACATGTTCAGCATAGCAGTATTAAACATTTGAATGTGTTTATTTGTTGACACTACTGAGAAGGTTAGAGACCTTTTACCCTGGACAGAAGCTTATACCTGTTGTGGATACTAGTACATGTTTATAAGATAAGTATTGAGATTATTGACATCGTCCAGAGATAAATCTCAAAGGTAATTAGTACTAATTACTAGTATTTGGAAGTATACAACGTGTAAAACAGGCGGTGATGTGGCTGTAATGGCTATAAGCATTTCCAATGGATGGATACTGGCACGGAACTCGCAATGACCATATACTGTATCACGACACTTAGAGAACCTGGATTGAGGCAAAATCATAGTTTTTCTTCATTTGTACGTTTACCGCCTGTTGTATATTTCAATAAAAATCGTATTTCTCGAAAGTTGTGTTACATTACAACGGATGGCATGTGTCCCCGCGGAAACCATGGAAACGCCACCACTCACGGTTGTGAGGTGTACGGTAACATACATTATTGGTCCAGTATAAAGGGGTCTGTAAGTTGTAGCACGTTAAATTAATAAATGAGTATTATTAGTCACAATTGGCTTAGACAATATCGTAATACATGCATTGTAATATTCTATTAATTCTGTCTAGTTTTCTGCTCACATGTACATGTCCTCTGCGCTCATTGTTCTTTTAGAATAAATAATGTTGAAACTGTAGCCGGGCACTTGGTTTAATCGGCGATCTAGGTATTCAATATGGGTAAATCAAACAAACATTCACATTTAGTGGATTGAACTCGCAAGTTTTCATTAGTTGAGAAGATACCCATTGAGTTCGCTACATACGCTACGTAGATATAATGATAATACATGTAACATACTGTACGTATAGATGTATAATATATACTGCCTTTGAACAGAGCATCGCATTTTAACCATTATGGTCGTCGATTACGAGTGCTTCGCGAAGTGTGAAAGCGTCGTAAAATCACCACCACCATGACTAGTAACTGTTCATATGTAACGTAATCGGTAATGAATGTACATACATGTATTATAAAATGGCTATTATTATAATTATTGTATTTATGAATTGACATACAAGAATATGTATTATACTTTATGTAATGATGTATCGGTGAAAGTATCGCTCACGGCAAACAGAAAGTGTCAGTAAATGACTGGTAAAGCTCAACGCACACTGCATAGACAGTTGTTTAGCTAAAGCCCAACGCACACTGCACCGAGACAAAGAAAATTGTTTAGCAAAAGAACACGGCACCAAGACAAAGAAAATTGTTTAGCTAAAGCCCAACGCACACGGCACCAAGCCAAATAAATTTGTTTAGCTAAAGTCCAACTTGGCAACGCACACGGCACCATGCCAAAGAAAATTGTTTATCTAAAGCCCAACTTATACGACAAGCAAAAACACGTGTTTTCGAAGATTTTCTTTGTCGTGTGCGTTGACTTATAATACACTTGTATTTGCCGTGTGCGTTGGACATTATATTAGAATTGATCAGCCGTTTCCTCCCTCTCGAATCGAAACTATTAATCCTGGAGTGAACTAATACGAGGTTTTGAAAGTGAAATTGTATCGATACATATTTTTTATATATACATGTATATACTTCTGATTATCCTTTTATCCCATAATATTTATTGAAATAAGAATACAATTATGGATCTAAATTCATTCAGAACTATCCTAGTATGTAATGATTTAAAACTGAAATCGGAATCCAATTTGTTCAATTCCTAGACACTGACCTACTTTAATATGTATAACAGTTTTTTCTAGAATGTTGCAACAGTGTATATTTGTTCTTATCTTTTTATTACTCGCGAAAATAGCATTTCCCAAACTTGCCAGGTTTTGCATTTCATTTCAATGAATTGCATACACGATTTTCGAGGTTTTTTTTATTATTTTTTTTTATGGGTGTGTGGGAATGCTAATAACTTTCCAATTACTTACTGGTATTTGTGGATAGTTACAAGCATTTGACAGGACATGCATTGCAGCGTGATTTAGTGAATACGTTTTAGGTTGTTATTTTCACTGAAAAGTAAAGTAATTATGACGGCCGCTGCGACGATATGTTTTATCATATTTTCTAAGTTTCTACTCAACTTATTTTACAAGTTAGTCAATAAATACTAAATTACTAAAAAATATAAAAATAAAAAACCACAGCAAATTGGCGGGATATAGCGGCAATAAATCAATGGCAGTATAGTGCATAGTGCACGGGTGCACGTTACCGAGACAACATTGGCATGTAACGTTTAATTACTTTCGTAACGAAAATGTTCAGCTTTGAAACCGCAAACGGATAATGTATGTCACACCCAATTCGCCTTAGCTATATAGCACATTATCCATAATGCACATGCCTATATGTGTGCATTACTAATAGAGATCTGACACTGATATTCAGTATACTGAGTAAAGTGTACGAATATAAACAGTTCTAGAATTCGAATCCGTTAAATGCTAATTCTATACAAAAGTGAAATACTGAGAAAGTTGTTGGTTTGTGTGAACATAAGATAAATGAAACTGAAGATGTATATTTTGTACATGAAATGTAATAGCTGATATAGCATACCATACTAATAACTTTCCCATTTACTGCTCTTTGTGGATACAAGCTTTTGACAGGACATGCAGCGTGATTTAGTGAATACGTTTTAGGTTGTTATTTTCACCGAAAAGTAAAGTTATATGTAATAGCTGATGTTATACCATACCCTATACCATTCACCCCAGCATTATGCCCTGCCCCCACACCCTATACCCTGCCCCCACAGGTGTAGCGGTCTACATTGTGTCCAGTCATTGTTATCCCCGGCCCCTGCTTCCCAATATATCTGACATACAACGAGGGCTACTGTTTTACACGTTCATAAGATCATCTAATCTCAAATGACGACTTTTAAACTTTCCCGGAGAGTTGGCAAACAGTTTATCTGGCCAGGGAAGAAACACAATGGTGGTACCCCTCCAGAATCGGCCTTTGTTCCCCCTCATGGCGTACGACAATACCAGACTGGATACAGAAGGGGTAGAATCTCCGCGGGCACTCATTGGACACGTGTCTAGCCGGGTATATAGAAGAAAACTGTGACTGTTGGATTGACTGGGGAAGTTAAGCAAACAGATTATACAGGTGGAGTGATTAGAGATTTCACAGGTGCGACTCGGGTGAAACCAGCTTTTATGATGTCGGTATTTGACCTGCGTTTTAACGCCGTGTTCACGAGAGCAGATTTGATGAGATTAGTAATGTGGTGAAGTCTAAATTCCAATGTTCTGGAGGCATATCGAATTGTCAATTTACCCGCAAGTTTGCCGCAGATGTGTTGTGCAACTATTCTAACTAAACAACTCGAACGTTTGATACCTTTAATACTTAAAGGCATAATAGCACAGATATTTATGGTTGTTTTGGACTAGTTCCTAGCTACAACTTCAAAGTACATTCACTTGACATACATAACATCGTGTTTGTACTTCCAAAAACCTTTCCACCGCTGTATGATAGACAAACTTGCACTACAACACCAATACTTTGAACCTAATGTAGTAACCAGCTGTAGTCAACCTGAATGTGGTCGTATTACTTTTTGCTGTTATTCATATATACATGCAAAGGGGACATATATTTCTTAGAATTCAAAGTGGAACGACTAGACTTTCTTAGAATTCCTTCATAGATGACTTAATGCTTCAGACAAGATATATAGCGGAACGTTCCCCTATTTCATATAAAAACATATTTTTTTGTAACTATCGAGTGTTGGGGATCAAGTACATTACTAAATAACTTTCAGGTGGATAAATCAAGCGTAATTAGTCTCAGATCGAAATTCGTTTGTCCATTAACCAGGCTTATCAACTGTGATATTATGCCTTTAACAATGTAAGACATTACCACACATGCCAATATTTTAGCAGCTAAATAGCTGGGAATACAATCTGCGGTAAGCATTGAAATCGTTTGAACTTACAAGCACACTGGTTATATTAACAAACAGATCGAATGTTAGGGCGTATTTTAATGATATAAGCGATATGAAAATATAGTCCTCATCACAAGAACTTTTCTGATTCATCACCCTCGTCATCTATTTTGTGGTTCTCTTTTTGATATCTGTGCCATAGAATCTTCAGGATATCGAAGGTGTGGATGTCTCCCGCATTATTTGTGAGAACCCTCATCACAAAAACGCCATCACCCCCCAAGTAACCTCTGACGAAGCGCTTGAACAGCTGTGTGTCCACAGTGTCCCCTCTCGCCTCCAGCATGTGGATATACTTTGTCAGGAACTTCTCCCTCCTTGTCGTGAAGATCTCTGCCACCAACCACTTCAGGAAACTAATCGCCGTGAAGATTGCCAAGATAGCGAAGACAAACCACAGTAGAGCGTACGCCTTCTCAAGAAACATGTTGATTGGCAGTGCGCACTGCACCGTATGTCGGAGGATGTTCTGCAGCTGTCGAATCTCGAAATCACACATCCCAACTCTTGGGAAGTGTCGTAGGTCCTTCCAGGATTCATCGGCTACCAGCATCTGACTTACGTCTATTCCATAGGTCCAGAAGTTGAAGCCAAGGAAGGACGACACGATCTGGAACTGGACGATGACGTTGGCGAGGTACAGGAACTTGATGAGGAGATACAGACGAGGCAGGATCCTTCCAGAACGCATGGACAGATACGCGAAGACAGTGGTAACCTTGGCCATGACGCCAGTCGTCACGCCGTCATCCAGCTTCTTGTACGACTTTAGCCATCTGTCGAGGTAGACTGCAATGAAGGTGATGTTCTTCTCTCTCTGGTTCTCGTCTTGCATCTGCGTGTCCAATGACATCTTTACAACATTCCTGATGTTGATGCCAGCCATTGTGCTAGTGGCCCTCCAGATAATATTAGGAAGCTTGAACATGAACGCATGGACGATGAACATGACGAACACCCATCTGTAGAAACTGATGCTTCTTTCCGAGGCCATGCGTTCGTCTATGTCAACAGGCAGCTCCTCACTAAACGGTACGTTGTACATATTGCTGATCCAGCAGGTCTGATGCACGTAAGCCTTGAAATGGTCGTCATTGTATTCTTTGGGGATCTGGAAGATGATAAATGGACATGCATCAACTACAACAACCATACGTGCCTATTAGATTCACTACACTACAGTATGTATACATAGTATAGACATACGCCTGTGTTTCGAGAATGTAAACCATGAAGAGTTCGCAAATGCTTCTCTTTAAAAACAGCAACCATAGACTACATTATTCGTACTATAGTTTGGCATGAAATGCATTGACCCCCCCCCCCCTATTTCGTGGATTATCTCGGTAAATTTGGTTAGGTCAAATGAAATTAGAAAATGGATTTTTGTTTGTTTTTCATACCATGAAGTATTTACTGAGATAATCTACGAAATAGGGGGTCAATGCATTTCATGCCAAACTATAATAGAGGTTCCTAATAGAGTTACACCGCTATTGTACAACGGTGTCCAGAATCGCTGTATCTATCTCGACAGTAGGTTCCGTTCCATTTGGTTATATAGTGTACGCACCCAGCAGTCGATGGATCCCCACTTGGTCTTGGCACTGAAGAAGGCGGCCAGAAAGATGAGGAACACTGTGAGGACTCTGTGGTGGAGCTGGTCAATAGAGTCATCGTCTCTGATCAGACTGAACAACTTCAGACCCACAAACTTCTCAGCTACCTTGCTATACATGCTGGAAAACGCAAATTGATACAATACTCAATACGGTACACTACATTTAGGGCAGCAAATTATGGGACTAGCTAATATTTCAGAAGTTTTCTTCAACATTTCGTAATAACATTTATCTTCCAATGTATCTGCATGTTCTTGATGTGATTTCTGGAACCTGTGGAATATATTTGAGTTAAATTCCTCGATAAACTAAGCTAAATGTATATGGTCAAAATGGCTACTGACACTTAATTTGGTTGGGTAATGCCACGACGTTGTAGTTAAATAGAAACTCACTTACACTTAGTATGATATTGATAAGCGATAAAACTTATCCATGTGATCCATCTGGTTAAATATTGAAGACATAATACATCAATGGGCTAACCCCACACACATTTCAAGAACACGTATCTTTATGGTTTTCTGTAGATTTGAGTCTGGAGAATAACCTATCAAAAGTAAGCAAAAATCACCCGAAAGGGTTTAAATATGACGTCAAATAAATATAGCTGCTAATGTTAAAACACTGCTAAATCTACACGTATCTGTTGATTTCAATAATGTCTCACCAATATTAATAAGAATATTACTCATAATAATCATTATTTTGCAAATTGTATGAATTTTTAAAAACATATAAACCATTGGCCTGAATCGGACCACCATTAACCCATTTAAGCCTAGCGTCCTATACTCTACTCATATCTGTTAATCCGTGGCCTGGGAGGGTCCACCGTGCACCCCATCCCCCACCCTAACTCCCAGAACCTCCAAGAGTGGTATCTGATACCGTTAGGTTGGACTAGGCATTTCCGCCATTTTTGAAAATGGCCGCCAACCGATATTGCCTATTTCACGTACCAGCTTGTAAGACTTATATAATCTTAATTATGATGTCTATACCAACATTGTATGGATCAAGGAACCCATTAAGAACAGTTACACATCCAGTGAATCAAATATTGTAAGTAGCCATTTTAATTTTCAGAATGGCTGGCAATAGTGCTGCCTACTTTTGATATGCTATTACCTAGACCCAAATCTATAGAAAATTATCAAAAAACATGTTCTTGCATTTTTTGGGGGGTCAAGTGCTATATTGACTAAGGATAGTCTAGTTCAACGTGTTCCTCTCGTTGTTATATCCTATATGTCGGCTAATTTAGTTTTGCCTGTTCTCGTTACTTGACCCATGCATACATACTGAATAGACGTAAAATTGCACATACTATATAACAGAGCACGGGCCGTGTTCCCGAAGCGATCGTACACGTAACGACATCGTTACGCCTTCGCGGAGGAACGTTTTGCTCTTTCTAAATCATCAGAATTTCCTCCACGAGCAGCTTGACAATACCCCTATGCGTACGATCGCTTCGGGAACATACATATCCCACAGGCTATGCTATATACGGCAAGTACGTCCGTGAATATTATCACAAGCGAATCAATAGCTATTGGCTATGTATAAAAACAGGTACACATGTATCTATAATTATCTTTGGACACTGTCTACGGTAGTAGGCCTATACAGCCATTTGAAGTGTGTACCGACGATTGAACGTCACAATACAATACATAAATATACATGAACGTACATGTGTCAGTCCTTTCGGCACTAGGGCCAGGGGTGTTTCGTAATTCTAGTCTCGGGTAACGTCAGAGCCGTCTGGCAAGTTCGTGACAACATTCATCTGGGAATTAGTTAATTCCACCTGCAAAATAACATGCATTATTCACAACCAATATGTATCACACACTACTACTAACACTACTATTACAACAACTAATAAGAAGTGCTAAACGCTATACACAACTTATAACGAGTCATTCTTAAAAAAAAGCCACATTTTGGTGACATTATATCATGTCTTCCCAGTAACGATGCGTTTTCTGTTTTAGATATAACACATTAACACAAACGACCAACAATTTATATTTACGTTGAACTGTAACGAAATTTACCGTTAATAGAAAGATATATCAAGAGAAAACAAATTCTGTAAATTAATTAATGGTCCCTATGTCAAAATCTTTCTAGATCTAGTTTTCATTTTGAGATCTTCAATACTGCAAATAAAGAAATGGTCGGTAATTTTCATCAGCTTAGTAATTATAGGTGTTGCAGTAAAACCATTAAATATAATTACGCTCCAATGTATGCAATTTTTAGCATTTGTTTATGCCACTCAGCACATGGCTTGCTACTAAACTGAAACTGGCTGCACATATGACAGAAAGTTCCGCTGTCTTGACCTAAGGGAACAGTATTTACTTCATTTTTCCCCCCTATGCCTTTACAGCAAAGACAAAACAAGTAGGGACAGAGGTAAATAGTGTTACCTGAGCTGAATTAGGTACGTTTGTCAAATAATTTACAATGAACTTAGTAATCTAGCATTGGCTATTTAAGTAATTGAAGGGAATTTTCAATTACTAGCATTTTCTATAGAACTGTAAACCTCCAAAGTTCAACTTTTAGACCTACAACAACTTTTGGACCCTTTAACAAAACAAATCAAGGTAAACTTAGTTAAAATGCATATAAAAACAAGGTGTGTCCTATTTTAAATATATAACAAATTTCATCTCAAAGTTTTAAATTTCAACAATTTGATAGGCTTAGGACAGAAGAAGTGGCATTTTTTGAGAATGACTCAAACAAGGAACTATTAGATACACGGATACCTCACGAAGCTTTCACTATTTCATCATTATTTTGTGATTGTTGTGCAAACACAGTAGCCTACTATACATCAGCTGTGTGTTTTCTCGCTGCTCGCCTGAAAGACATTGCTATAGCAATGCGAGGGGTCATGGGGGTGATCACCAGAGCGTATACAGCTACAATATAGAATCATCTCCTCATCCATCCACATACTATAGTATATAGCCCTTACACCACGGCGCACTGGCCATTCAATGCCCACCGTTGTCCAAAGGCCAATGCCCACCTCACCAAACCAACACAGTATATTTCTTCAGGACCGTCAGATATATGCATCTAGGAAGATTACATTTCTAATGGGTCCATATGAATATCGTACGCGAGACCATGCACATACACATACCTGCGGCTGTTCCTATTTCTTATGTTCATGGCGTCGCTTGGTTTGGGGTTTATACGATTTGTACACAATGACAGGTTTCTACAGGAGATAAATATATAACAAGTGCAAAATGTACGAATCTGTGGATCTGCATCATTGTACAAGGTCCAATAACTTTGTTTATAGCACAGATAAGGACGCCTAGAAGTAACCAACGAACTAAATACGTACTGTGAATGTTATAGTCCATCGCCAGCATATCCTCCATGACAGGTAATTCAATGAGAAATTCACATTGTATCTAAACAAAAATTGACAAGGAAAACGTGTACACGTAGGACTACGTACTTACCTACAGTAGATGTACGCGGTCGTATACAATGTCACACGTAGATCTGGTCGATCCTACGTAGATCCTACGAGATGTGCTTCTCACCCTTCTATCCCAGCTTCACAACTTGCAAGTATCTGTCTCATGCAATAAACTTCTGAATGCGGAACATATGCGGCCTTATTCAGGTGTCATGCATGGGTGGAGATCTACACACTAGACACCTAGCCAAACCTGTAGCTGTCTAGCCTCGAGCTCACGAAACTTTGTTTTAGTAGGCCTACGTCATGCACAACTGAACAGTTTGTTCACAAATCCCCCTATAAAAGTTGATCTTGAGAATTAAATCGTACTCAAAATATTTTGTGAATTCGGGGTCAGGGGTGACTTAATACCAGGTATGAACGTATTGCACATGCGCTAAAATATACCTGTACCTAGATCTGGGTATATAATTTCCAGTCGCGTTGCTTTCCTCAGGAATATATATGTGTTTGTGGGGTGAGAAGGTAGTAGAGTTTCGGAGTTGGGAACTTGTGGGGAGGGATATCAATTAACGGGTAGACTCCTATTGACCATCGTTTAGCATATCGTAAGTCCAATTTTTATTTTTCAATCATTAAGTCAACTTTTATTCCACAAAACTCAGTGGTACATTATTACAAGTGTCGTTTAAATAAGAACATTTGCATACATGACAAAGCCATATCAACATGCATCATGATCATAAGCAGGTAAACAAATATTGTATACATTTAGATAGTTTACATGGTTTAGATAGAACAAACACAGGAGTTAGGAAGCTATTTAGAGAGATAAGTGGGAAACAAGCTGCTGACATGTATTACACTTTAACAAGGATACTTTATTAGGTTATATAGATGTAACTATGTAGACGTCTTGCCTAGGTCACGTGACCTAACTCCGCATGCTTCGGTTGTTTACAAGGAGTCAGCGGAGCTCGGTGTTTCACCCTTCCCTGGGGGGAGGGGGG
>JAVCKZ010057078.1:0-30649 GCA_034780755.1 Lepetodrilus elevatus | reverse complement strand
TCTCTCTCTCTCTCTCTCTCTCTCTCTCTCTCTCTCTCTCTCTCTCTCTCTCTCTCTCTCTCTCTCTCTCTTGCTATTTCACGTAATGGCTGAACATAATGTCCAGGCGTTACTCGAAATGCCTGAATCGCTATGGAAACAAAAGAAATAGATATGTACTAGTATTTAAAAATATATGCAACACATAATTAGAAATTAGATATTTCTAGCTGACGATCAAAGAAATTTGTTTTTTCTTTTTCTTTTCTTTTCTTTTTGAAACTAATATGTGAACATTATCTGGAGAAAATGCTGTGATCATTCTTGTAACCATTGGTCTGCTTAAGGCAACATACATTGACAGTTAATTGTGTGGCAAGGTTGTATTCGTCAATACAGAAAACATGTCATTCAAGGAATATTTATAATAAACATATTTCCAATACAATTTTGAGTATACTAGTAGATGTAGTATAGGACGATAACTTTCTTCTAATAATGAATAATAATGATGATTTTGGCCTTCACATTATTACCCCGCTCAATGGATCACTGTGCATTCAAATTCCATCTCGACTCCCTGGGGAGTATACAACCAAGCTGTCGTGCTACATATATGTGTATGGCAATGAGTACTTACAATAGCAACGTAATGTGACGTACAATGTACATATTGAGCACTGATTGATACATAGATTTGATCACGTGACAGTTGTGCCTGCATTGACAACGTTGACCTCACGCAGTCCACTTGAAGAACATTTGGTAACGATTCTTGTTTTATTCTTACAATTATACACCCTCCAAATTGTTGGCATCATCATTATTATTAAAATAGCCATAACGGCTATTCAGAGATGATGCAAAGGGAAATAACTCTCTATTACTATCTAAAATGTAATACATCAATTGACAAGATAAATAGCGGAACGTTCCCCTATTTAATATAAAATATGATTTGTTGTATAAGTATCGAGTGCTGGGGGATAAGTACATCAGTAAATAACCACTTTTGGATGGATAAATCAAGCGTAATTAGTCTCAGATCATATTCGTTTGTCTGATTATACATATTTATCAACTGTGATATTATGTCTTTAACCTACAGACAGTGTGAAATTATCATCTTTTTATGAAGCATGAAAGACACCCCCCCATCTATCCTTCCAAAATATGTTGATCTACGTAGACTTACTTTATTTCATGGCTTTGATTCGTGAAAATAATATTAACAATTATATATTTGCATGAAATGCCATTATCACCTTTTGTTAAGAAATGTGGTGGAAATGCACTGTAGTCATTAAAATAAATGTTACTTTGAAATAAAAAATAAAAATTGTAATGTAAAGCCTATAATTTATATAATTTATAATTTATCTAAATCCTTCATGAAATTACATTTCTGAACTTGCATTGCACTAATAGTCAGCTACATAATGTCACTATTATTCTCATATTGCAGAAAGAAACTGATTAAATGTCGTCTGCTTTCATGGGCTGGCTAACCAATATGGTGTCAATTTGACACGATATGAGAAACCACTATCCAGACGTAACGTGATGCGCCACCACAAGATTGTTTCACACAGATTACTGATAATGGTATATGTCAACATGTCTGCGATCATATCAGTCTCAGTAGAATCAATACTGTTGATGGCGTACTAATCATGTCGACATATCAATTTTACATAAATTGCAATGAGAAAGTAGCATCAACATGTTGCGATTTCAGTATTTTAGCAGTGTATGGTGTATTTTATAAAAATAAAATAAAATCATTCCCTGATCACGTACCACCAGTAGTGATTAAAAACTGAAAAGATACTATTATGTTTGGGGGAATTTTAGACACAGATATCAATAAATTTAATTCAATGGCTATTATGGTCCGCATCGTGCCTTTTAAACTTTTTAACACTATTCTTTGTATGATATAACAGTACTTAAATGTTGATAAAAACTTGACATTCAATATTGACAATTAATTTAGAATTACTTCCAAAACTACTGTTAGCGCTACGACAATGTACTTCTCATGAACTGAAGAGTAGCAGTATATGGGACATAACTCTATGTGGCTTATTGAACAGTAAGTCTTTGATCAACAAAGTTCTTGTATTTATCTTATAGGAGATTTCTTAACCTTCTATATATAGAAAGGATATTATTATATATTTTGTCCATTATAAACATGTAATATGATTAAGTTATACTTTTCCAATCAATGTGGGGAATAATCTGGCAGCAGTTTTCATATATGTGTTAACAAAGTATATGTACATACAGTATCAACATTGATTTTTTTTAAAAGATATAATAATTTCAGAATATTATATTAGAATGTTTCATATGAAATCAGTAATACAATAACTTGTAATAAACACATTTAGAAATATGTTTAAATATTTCAGGTGATATTTCACAAAGACATTTTCACAGTACTAAGAGAGAGATTTCTGAAAGTATTTTACTCACTCTTCAAAAAGCAGTTTCCTATAACCTAGCCCGAGATTACGAAACTTTTCTGAGTACATTTTTGTGCTCAACTCACGTGCTATATGCTCAAAAACATGACTTTTTATGAACAAAATTCTGAGTTGAGTATGAAATCGTACTCGGAAAGGTTTCGTAATCTTGGGGCTTGGCCTTTGCAGATCATCATCTGTGTCAGTACACTCAGGTAAATATCGTGTGTGTGTGTGTGTGTGTTTAAATGCTTTGACAGTCGCCTTTACAGCTCACATTTACAGATACAGATAATGATTTGACATTTACCTGCTGTGTCTTTGGAGAAAGCAGTTCCTGGGGGCTATGATGCTGGAATCTCATTTCCTTCTCTATGACATCTCTGTTCCTGCCCTACTAACATACTCATAGTGATGTGCTATCATTTGACGTGAAATGCATTCACACCCATGTTTGGTAGATTATCTTGGAAAATATTTTATATGGAATGATGAACAAAATATTTTAAATTTGATATTTTCTATGACCTAAATTAAAACTATGTTTCTGCACCATTAATAAAAAATCAGGCTATAATATTTTGAGTAAGTATTATCTTATACAGAGGGATAACGTTCAAAAGATGGCACACGAAAAAGCTCAATTTGCACCTTTTTGCCTGTTCCATCTTTTGAATGTCATCCCTCTGTATAAGATAATACTTACTCAAAATATTATACCGGGGTAGCCTGATTTTGTATTAATGGCGCAGAAACTAAAATATTACTTATAAATGTACATTCAATACAGTTTTCCAAGGCCAGTTCATCGTGTATGGCTGAATGAGTCCTGCAGTGACGTAAAGCAATAACTCACTCTCTCCAAGGCCAGTAGATATTGGCCCATGTAACCATCCACACTGTTAACCCAGTGGCCCACTTCCGCGAGTTCCAAGACCTGTAGGTTCTGACCCAAGAGAATGCGACTCACGGTATGTCGATATGCAAGTAGCTGTAAAATAGAAAACCAATTTACGGTTGAAACTCTAGCCTCTTCTCACCAGACGTTGAATAGAAGTCTGAAATTGTCCATGTTTGAATGCCCTGACATTTTTAAAATGGTGGACAATTGAGACATGGACGCTTTTTTAATTTGGAAAATTCTCATTAAATTGCAAGATAATGGAAATGTATCGATAAATTCTTCATACAAGTCCCTACCAAACATTCTCTTGTTGAGTGGTGATTATATGAACATGCTTTCAGTTGTATATTTACCATATATTTTATTAAGTTACAAATATATTCTGGAATTGAGATTATCTGTCGCTGCACTAAAAAAAACTGCACATAAAACTAAACTTTAACATAATTACATTTTCTGTACAACACTTGAATACAAATAAAAAAACATATGAAAATGTCACTTGAAGTGGTTTACCTGTATGCAAATTTATTTTGATATGAGAAAAATCCTATGACCTACTGAGCCTGTTTATTGTTTTTCATTGCCCTAGATAAATATTGAAAGATAATCCATATTCTGACCACATTATGCTTCCAGGACTGTATACTCGAAACAAACCTGATTAACTTGATCCTTCCTAGTCTGGTTGGACTATTACTCATAAGCATCCTCTTAAAACAATATTTTACCATCAGCAAGTGTTTACAGTCTGTGCCAGATGGGAGGGACATTGATGACAAGGCTACAAGGCCAATGGATCCAGTTGTCTTTTAATGTTTAGTCATGTACACACCGGATAATAATTCCTTCTCGTAATCGGAAAGATATACAAACTATAGAATATTTAGATCAACCAGAGTTAAAACAGTTATATATCTTTATTAATATAGAATATACTAATATTGTATTTAATATTTCAGTAAGTGTTGTTTTTGTCAGTGACGGAGATGCTAGTCTATGATGTAGTCTGTGACATCAGGTCTGTTGTGCACTGTATGTATTGATTTCTTATCTGGGGATCTGTAGACAAACATCAAAGGAGTTCAATCGATTGGAAGAACGAGGCTCTGACTGTGTCTTCAAATATTGCCCACTGGGTGGCAGATTGGATGACAAAAAGCCAAATTAATTTCACTTTAAGTAAAGAATTAAATTGCGTACGGTAATTCAAATGATGAAATGTAAACTTCATGTATTTTTTCCCCTCTGTTCTGACTGTGTAGATCTATATTTGAAAGTTTTCATCTCTTATTCAAATGAAAGTTGTGATCTTCAGATTAATTTAATCTAAAGCAAATATACTCCAGTGAAATCCACTTATTTACATAGCCACTGCATGCAGGCCAGGGAATTGATGGCTTTTCTGCACAGTTGCCACTTTGAGTGACAGTTTTCTCTATTGTGTGGACATGTATTAGCTATAACTTGGCTGGTGAAGTGAAGTTCTCTTGGGAACTTGATAGTTTATTATTATCTCCAGGTTATCTGTATTTGAGAGAATTTGATTGTATTTCTGGGAAACAATGATCAATATTTCTGAGTAAACTGATGGTTTATATCTTGCATTTATATCTCTTGGCAACTTGGTGGTATACTCTCTTGGCAACTTGATGGTCTATATCTCTTGGCAACTTGGTGGTCTATATCTCTTGGCAACTTGATGGTCTATATCTCTTGGCAACTTGATGGTTTTTATCTTGGCAACTTGGTGGTCTATATCTCTTGGCAACTTGGTGGTCTATATCTCTGTGCAAATTCATGATCTATATATATTTATGGTCAACTTGGTGGTCTATATATCTTGGCAACTTAATGGTCTATATCTCTGGGCAACTTGATGGTCTATATCTCTTGGCAACTTGGTGGTCTATATCTCTTGGCAACTTGGTGGTCTACCTTGGCAACTGGCAGCTAAATTGTCAATACCTGTATTTCTGGCACACTTGATGGTAAATCTATTTCAGAAACTCTATGGTCTGTATCTTTGGGCAAATCCATGATCTATAAACATATTTCTTGTAAACACTGGTAAACTCTATGGTCTGTATCTGTGGGCAACTCCATGGTCTGTATGTCAAGAGTTTCTTCACAGGAAACTCACAAAGGAAGTCTAAGCTGAATGATATGAAGCCTCTATTAGTTCTGAAGGGGTATATTAATTATGGCAAGGCTTGCGGTGACTGGTGGTGATCTTGCCCGAGGTAACACTTCCTTACAAACATGAGAACACTTGTAGGTCCTGAATTAAGCTTGAAAAGTTCATTCAAGAGTAAATGTTGGTCATCTATCAGCAAAACAGTCCACTTCAGTACCAATGCAGATATTTTCATCAACTCAACCCTATAATAATAAATTTGTTAGGGCAGTTACCAAATTACTTTGTGAAAATCGTGACTTTTTATTAAACCTTTTTTAGAACTTTCTCCATGGAAGCTTTTAATAATGGTAAAGAAACACAATTCTGTGGTTTATGATCTTTAACAATATGCTTCTTGTAAGGTCATTCAAATGTTCAGTCTTCTGAAGACTTCTCTGACAGAACCTACTTGTGCTTTCTCATACAGTTTTAATCTGGTTATTTATGGCATGTGACATTGAGGCTATCAAGTACGGCTTTAGTGATGACGTCTGTCAGCGTTCTCAAGTATTGACAAAACACATCAAGATGAATTGCTGGTGGCTGTCCTGACTATTATCTCTTCATGGTGTTAGTATTGTACAGAGCTTTAGTATAATCCCCTGTGAGTGCTTCACATGCTGCTGTAAGATGTTTTTCTTGACATTACACTTCAACCTGTAAGATGTCAGAACATTTTTCTGATTCACCATTTTTTCTCATGGGAGGTAACCATAGATGCAGAACTTAGGAATTTATGCAAAGAATCTAAACAGGAGAAATATACGTCCATTATGATATAGTATATTGTTTTTAACATTTTTCTGATTCACCATTTTTTCTCATGGGAGGTAACCATAGATGCGGAACTTAGGAATTTATGCAAAGAATCCAACCAGGAGAAATATATGTCCATTATGATATAGTATATTGTTTTTAATGTTATATAATTGTAAATAACAAATGCTTGAAACATTCCATAAAATGTCAATAAAATTTGTGTTAATGTCAAATATCCATTGTCTGCCATTAAATGTGCTTAGTCTATATGAGTGTGAAATCTCTTAAACTTATTAGATGACTGATGCTGGGGGAATGGAGGCAATCTGATTGCAGGTGTTCCTGTGGGACGGGCTGTTTTCACTCACAGTCACTTACTTTATATTGAGGTCAATGTGTTAGTGTCATTATAAAGAATGCCAATTTTCTCGGCTTTTGTTCCAATACAAATGAAAGTAGGCATTAGTGACATGATATGCCGAAAGGGGACTTTCCATAAAATGTTTCTTCAAACTTTAGTAGTTTGCATGTAGTAATATATATTTTGTAGATATATGTATACTTTTCAAAGAACATAAACATCTCTGGCATAGATGAAGAACTATTTATCTGATAAATCATAATGATCATTGCATATCAAAAGCTTTAAATATACTCAAACAAATATATTAAGAGGACAGCAGATATTGTTTTAGAAATATTTCTACTTGTGGAATCTGGTGCCATTCTCCTTTCAATGTATAGGTATGTTCTTAAAGCCTGTAAACAATCTTTTGGAAATGCTTTGTTTTGAAAATATTATTACCGTAAGCTAAGTCTACACAGACAAAAAAGCAACTGGCCCTTAATCAATGTTGTTGAGAATATACACAATGCCATTAGTTAGAGACTTTTAATTAAGCTAACTGTGAATTAAAGGTTTCCTTATTAACCCCCAACCATTCGAGCTGATCTATTATTTAACCTTTGTGGATAGAAACCATACACCCGCGTAGCTCCCTCTGATTGAGTTTTGAATACTTCAATACTTCATGCAATGTCCTTCTACTAAACTGCAATGCCTTCAGTGGATAAGGTTATCCTGTACGATAATGAGCATTGGACAGGCAACAGAGGTTCTGACGTCACACAAGATGAATCGGAACTGTGCCGACGCTACTCCGAAGCCCTGAATTATTCATCTTCTCTTAATCAGAGTAACAGCTGCACTGCCAGTGTTCCATGCCCTGATATACGCTTTCATTCACATGATATATTACAATGTTCACGCCAGATGTATGCTATTCACCTGAAGAACGCTCTAAGCCCGTAGAATGGCAAGCCATTAGGTGTAGGTTATATGACTACAGAGTAATCTTGTTCCAGAAAATGGCTGACCACTAGGGTGACTAGGTCCAGACTGTGTCACTACAGAGTACTTCATGTTCAGGGAATGGCAAGACAGTATGTATCATACATAGTGACCTCATTAATGTTTGGTAGCAATTCAATAGCTTGTGGTCATAATGAGTCATCATGGTTGTTTGAACATTGACAATGAGGTCAGTTGTGGTCATTTCATTGCATGGTTTAGCAATATGAGGTCATTTCATTGCATGGTTTAGCAATATGAGGTCATTTCATTGCATGGTTTAGCAATATGAGGCCATTGTAACTATTTTATATCTAGCCAAGGATCTCCACCTTTCTTGTGTTCTGTGATCGACCAGCTTCACGTTTAATAGGAAAACAACATGTTACGAGTATCCATGCTACCTAATCATTGCCCCCTACACCCACCCCCAACCCTACACCAACCCACTCCCCCACCATCAAGGTTATGTCTTGCAGCACGCTACATTTTTTTATTTTTTTTTGTGTGTATATGATCCAGAGTAGTTCTGCTCGTTGGGTCTATTTCATATTCTTTTCATCTCAGTAATTATGGTGTGTTGTGCTGCAACCAATACATCATAGAGGATAGATGGTGCTAGTTGGATTGGTATGAGATAACTGCGTGCGTATGAGTATACTTATAATTACTGGTATTCTAACCATGGTCATTGGTGTCCTCATGCAACCCAGTTCTAGGACATCCTTCATGGTCTGGGACACGACATCATTATATGAATACACACAAAAGCTTTGGTCCTGAATGTTCATTCTAACATTATGGTTGGTAGTAATAGTACATTAAATCATCAGGATCATCAGATTTTGAGATCATCAGGCGTTGTCCTGTATACAGGTACCCACCATGTTCTACGAAGCTTCCTCTTCTGTGCTGCATTCATGCATGACATCGATGATTGTGGACTGGATTAGCCTTGTCCTGTATCTCAACTATGTCACCTTAGTAGTCTACAGTCACTTCCAGGTCTATAATGCGGTCACGGGCAAATTGTGTTGGTGAAAGTGACTGGTGACTGGCCTTGCCCTGGTCACTGATATCTCCACTATGCCGACTGTAGTAGTTTACACATACTTCCAGGTTTATTTTGTGGCCACGCACGGATTATTCTGGTGAGCCTGATTGGCCTTGTCACTGATGTCTCCACTGTCACCTGTAGTCCTGGTGATCGTGGGCGCGGTGATCGGCCTGTGGTCCTGGGCACTGATGTCTCCACTGTCACCTGTAGTCTACAGCCATGTCCTGTTCTGTGTTTCAGCCATGCATGACACCGAGCAGATCGTCCTGGTGATCGTGGGCTCGGTGGGCGCGGTGATCGGCCTGGTCCTGGGCACCGTCCTGTGCAGCTGGTGTTTCGGGAAGAAGAAGAAGGTGGATGAGGAGGAAGAGGTGTTCGGGAAGAAGGTCGATGAGGAAGGTCTTCCTCCGTCGGCTATCCGCAAAGGAGGCTCCCCCGGATCTCCAGCGATCACTCGGAAAACAATCAAGTAAGTCCAGCGTTTTCCATGTTTCAAAATGTCCACCTATTCCGTTAGGATTGTTTAGCCGTATTTAAGCCTGTTCTATTTGGGCTGTTTAATAACCCTATTTAAACCCATGCCTATTCTATAGTAATTAATCCTATAGACTTGTCTTGCCCAATTTGAACCCTATGTTATCTTATAGATGATAATATTAGCCTTCATGATGCACCACTATCACAGATTGACTGATGAGTTGTCAAATAATAATAATAATAATAATATTGGTGCTAATCCATACTAGAGAGCTTGCTCACAACACTACATTTTTACCCCAGTCATTGAATCAATGTGCACTCTATCATTTTTGCCTTCTCAACCTTCTGAAAAATTTGGTTTCGTCTCTCTAGAAACAGAAAATATTTTATGAAATCATATGACGCAATATTACATTCATCAGAAGACATTGTAGTTGTCCATCTGAAGGCTAAACATCATGTTTAACTTACCGCACTAACATTTCTTGCTTTTTAGCAATTTGTGTATTTCTTATCATATACATGTTTTGTACTGTACTGTATGCATACATGTTTGAATCAAACATTGCATATATTTCTATAGCTATTTGTACGTATCTGTAGTATTGAGATTTACACTGTCGTTAATTAAATGTTTTAAATACTTCATTGTTCCATGGATATTATAGAAATAAGAGTACCGGTATTAATCTGACAAATAATTAACAATTCTTCACCAAATGATAGTAAAATTTGCTCTATGTAGAATTATTGTTTTATGGAATATTTATTATATCTTCTATTAATGGAATGTCACAAGTAAGTATGTTATTGTCTGTGCTTCCCTTAATGTACATAGAGTAAGCTTTACATTATTGTCATTGCATTAACCATTATCCATTATCTTCAAAGCTTCTTCACTGTATAACAGCTTCCGGGTGTTCATTTTCTATGAATATCAAAATGTGTGGAAATAATTTTCTTCCATATCACAGAACCACCAATAGGATGCTGAGAAAGAATATGCACTACTGCTAAATTCAGTTTTGTTTCTATTTCAGATGATTGTTTATCTATTATAATGCTATACAGACCTGAACATTATATGTATTATAGTTTAGACAAATTCAATGTTACTGTCTTACTTTGCAGCATTTGCTTTAACCATCTTCCTGCTGGATTAGACACAGGAACTGCTCTTCAGGTCATCTCCAGTTGACTTCAGCATGGAGAGGGTTAAATAAGAGTGGCTGAGGTGGGGAATGTATATTAGCTGGGGTTGGGGGTGGGGTTTGTGTGATTTGGGGGATGGGTGGGGGTAGATAGAACTACATAGTCTGTGCAGGGCCCAGTAGTTTCTTCACCTGTTCACAGTATACAGCATTGGTGGAGAACAGTTATCTCCCTTGGTTCATCTGTACCAGCTATGGCTCATCTGTCTTACTGTAACACAGTTACTACAGGTTCTCTGCCCAATATACACAGACCACTTCAGTATTGCTGAACTACCCCAACAGCCTCACTCCACTTATTAAAAATCAGTGTAAGCATTAACAGAATCATTTGTAGCTTAAAAATAAAAATAACCCTACGGAAGAATTAACACAAATCCCAAATAACGACGCTGGAAAATCCGCCTGGTGGTGAGTTGCATCTGGTCGGCAAACATCAATAATTGTAGTCTACCCAGTAAGTGATTGAATTCTATCTAGTCGGGTTTCAATCAATGCAGGTATCACATTGGCTGAATTCTGTTCAAGATATCGCTGCAACTTAAATTGAGCGAGCGAGTCCATCTTCGGTCATCGTGGTCTCGAAGAGCATCTGTCTCGAAGAGCATCTGTCTCGAAGAGCATCTGTCTCGAGATTTCTGAAGATTGTTTGCTAATTTTGTCTCAGTTCACGTTCAGAGAACGCATCAGAGAAACTGTTAGATTTCACAGAGCCTACTGTTCAGTTGACTGACAACTTGTTTGATAGACAACTTGTTATCACAATTTACTGAGTCTATTTGATATGTATTAAAATATACTTCAGAAAAGAACTTCAGAAAAATTATTAGTTCAGAAAATGTATAATATGCATTTCTTGAGTTGTGTCAGTGTGACATTAATCAATATTTAATGGTAATGTGAATATGTTTACACTATTTAGTGGTTACAAGTAACATAGTTGGTGTCGTAGTCTCATAATCAGCTTCCTAATCATTTATTTATTCAGCAAAAACAGTTCCTAAAGGCTTTTTTAAGTTGCCACAATCCGGAGATAATTGGACGTGGAACATAAAGACGGGATTTCCTCATGCATAAATATTTGCGATCCTAAAATGTATTTGTTTTACTGGGGAAGTAGTGATTTTTCTGACTGCACGATAATTCTGCCCTTTCTGCTAGAGTTGCCATGGTAATATAGACCAATGCATGTTGTCGTTTGTACAAATGACAGGCATTCCGAGTGATGTAATTAATATAAGCAACATGGTGGATGTAAGGACTTTAATGAACCCCGACTGTGAGATTGATTGTTCATGGCGGGTTCCTGGAGGAGATTAAGATGAACATACCTCATCATCAGCATCTTCATCATCATCCTTCAGCACTCACAACATGCTAAATTAGATATGAAGGATCCAAATGCATATGTACAGTATTCAGAAATATTAATTATTCATGGTATTCATTGAGAAATGAAATAGTAACAACTTCCTGATTAATGTAAGAATATTCAGAAATTATATTTATGTGTGTGGGATTCATCGAGAGATGAAATGATAACAACTTCCTGATTAATGTGAAGAAATCCAATCGGAATGTACTTTAATTAGTATTGACTATGTGGGTTCCATTCTGTAGAACGATCGCAGTCCTACGAGAGTTGTAACTCACTATGCATATGTATGAAGGTGTGAGTCTCGAAGTGGCAAGATCGTTCTGTTGAGCAGGGCCAAGAAGCTTACAAGTATCCTAGAACTAACAGTCATCACACCATCCAATCTTAGGACCGGTGCAGGGGTACTACATACCATTGGCAAATTATTCCCCATTCATCATGCTGAATTCTGAATAAATCTTGATAAATCTGTAAAGCACTTTAGCCCGTGTCCCTCCTTTCACCAATATTACTCTGACATCCAGATTGCTAATGCAAACCCCAGTCAATTAGGTGCGATTTCCATCTTTCATCTCAATTGAAAATGTCATCAGTTACAAATGTGATCTCCTCACCTTGATGTGACTAAGAATATATTAATTCTAACCGACTGGAATCGGATATATTGGCAATTGGTTGCACTGCTTTGTTTGAATGGGGAGAAAAGTCCATAACTAGATAAACGCTGGTGGTTGGATTTGCATCATGGTGGAGTCATCAGTCAGCCGACGACGCTCGGGTCACGGGTCCTTGTCCTAATTCTGTCCACTCGCCAGATCCATCCCCTCGTGACTTTTTTAAAACTCTTGCTCCGGAGTCCGTCCACTTAATAGTTTACATTGGTCCCCAGCAGAGAAGCATTCAAGATGGCTGACTTTTTCTATGGCAGTGTTATTGTGTGTCGTCTGCTTTCATAGTGGCGTATATATCTTGATGGAAGAGAGATTAAGGTTTGATCAATCCAGCTCAGCAACGGCAGTGACACCAGCGTAGCAGATGTTCCGTACTACGACTACGCTGCGGCAATCTAGGGATTTAGCGGTAGGAATTGCCGTCGGTATGTGACACAGGATATTTTGTCATTGTGGCGGTGGATATCGTGGAATTGATCCTTCTCCATGACAGGATGGCGGAATGCTTAAGGTGATGCACACACTTTTTACTCTCCACTTTGTCAGTAATTTCATTTTTGTCACATTATATTGTTACAGGATAAATATTGATTGATGGGGATCGCATTGCAATGGATTCGGCTTATTAATGCACAATCAGTAGTGAGCAGAGTAGGCACGGTTTATGCATTTAGGAATATGAATGGTTATTACAATTTGGAAAAAAATAATTATGAAAGTTACATGCAAATCTGAATTATTTATATGTTTTTGAAGTGAACTATTTTTTAGAGAGATTATTTGAAACTCTACTTCAGGATAATATTGATTGCAGGAACATGTTTAAATAATTTATTTTGAAAACATTTAAAATTGAAATTCAAGATGTATCTATGTCTTACAATATATTGTCAGTAATAGCATAACTCATCTCTTATTTCTCTTTATACATTATGGTATTGCATCACTTTTTATGTCACTACAGAAGTTAACAATTGCTACAAGTTTAAACTATATATAAGACATTCAACAGCATTGAGACTGTCATAATAGATATATTTTGTCTTGATAAATGAATAATTAACAGCTGATTCCTTGAAAGACAAAGTCAACTATTATTGACTGTCAGAATATACATTCTTTTTAAATTTGGGAATTAATAATTGATTTTATTAATTATAAATGATCAGCAAATTCCTTGTAAGACATTTAATATCATTGAGACTGTCATAATAGATATGTATTGTCTTGATAAATGAAAACCTGTAAGCTCATTCGTAGCAAGACATCCCATCTAATATCATTGACTGTCATAATAGATATGTATTGTCTTGATAAATGAAAAACTATAAGCTAATTCGTAGCAAGACATCCCGTCTAATATCATTGACTGTCATAATTAATCTTAATTGGAATATGCTTTGATTACACACTTTTTCTGGCTGGCTGTCTTGAGAGTACAAGTCTATTTGATGTTACATTTATTTGATGTGACATTAACAGTCAGCTTGATCATGCCTTCACTGTCAGTTATAGCATAAAGAGTTGGCTTGGTTTTTTCCTCTTGCAACACTCTAAATCCACATTCAATATTGTGGAACTAGTAGATAGGACAGTAGTACCAGAATTAGGTGGGTGGTAGCGCAATGGTACAATGTTGGACTTTGGTGGCAAAGGCCCCTGGTTCAAATCCTGTCCTAAGAACAATTTTCGCGAAAATTACCTTTTTGACATGATATTGATAGGATATTCTGTCTGCGGGTTTCATCCTGCTCTAAACTGACAAGATGTGATATATGATATGTGATGTATGAAATAATCTTGAAAGCGGCTCTAAATCCCAATGTAAAAATAAATACCACTCTATATCCACATTCTGTATTTTGGAAATAGTTTGTAGGAAAGTAGTACCGTATTCTATACAATGTAAGAGCTGAGCTACATACTACACTGTACATGGTCAATTCAGCCAAACTTGGACCTGCTCTGGCTATGTTTTCCTGACCTATAACCATAGATCCCAAGAGTGATGTTATGGTTTATGGATAACAGCTTATGATATTCTCAGACTATTCCTCTGGTGGAGTTCTACGTGTGTGGAATACGGTCTGCTCCACGTGTGTGTACGTGCCTCGGTTTGGTCGCAGTAGTCTGTGCCATGTTCTTCATCTGGACCTGCTGGGGCATAGGCTAATATTGTTATTTCCTGATGGGTCTGATGCTATCGTTATTGTCATCAGATAAGCCTGTTGCTAATACTATTATCACCTGATGAAAATGCCAAAAATTATAGAAGACATGTTGAATTACCACCAATTATATGATGATGATTTATCATGTGTCAATCCATTCTCGAAAGAGTGCTTATAGCGCTACATTACTGCTACTGTTAATTGAGCGGTGTGCCATCATTTCCTTTTCAATTCCGAGTGGAGTATACAAACCAAGATGCCGTTTCAGATGTTAACAGGTTAGCATGTACATGACCCATTCACATCTCATCCTACTGGGTACCCATTCCCTGCTGGGTGAATAGAGGCATTTTTAAAGCTAACCACTGGCCTATGATGATACCACAAGTGTTTTCAGCTGGTGTCTTAGTCTGGGACAGAATTAAAAGACATTCTAGAGAAGAAACCTGCAACACCTTTATCACACAGTGTTGCAGTAAACATCCAAACTACCAATTGGTACTACAAATTAAACCCCATATTCACTCACCAATTGGTACTGAGTAGCCAGAAATGATAACACCAGCTGGTACTGTGTTTATGTCACAAATGGGTGAAAGATTCCCGCAGCAACATTAAACTCCATATTCACTGGTACTGAGTAACCCATAATGATAGCTGAGCACTATAGTTCAGACCATGACTCGATTACAAAGATAACTTCAGCAGACATTGATGTCAGTTCCCCGGAGCAGATTCAAATGAGGACATTTAGCTCTGAAGTCTGACAATGTACCACTACACCACCATCTGTCTCTAGTAGACTGTAGATCACAAAGACTACAATTGAAAATGTCAAACCTCAAATAAATTTTATTATTCTCTATTTATTCTCTATTTATTCTCTATTTATTGCTTTTATTTAATTGTCTGGGAATAAATAAGGTTTTCCAACTTTAAGGACCATTAACATCCCACATCATCTATTGCATTCCACATATTTTAACGCCAATTTTAAGGTCAGGTAATGCCAAGGGGACTTATAGTTTACATTCCGATGTGTAAGAACTATCTATATTCTTTTAAAGCATATTAGGAGATGTATTGCTGGTACCTTCTGTGAATATATGCAGGCATATATGTATAAATAATGTCCAGAAAGTGGACGGTGATTCCCAGAAGAAGTAATTGATCTTCAGGACATTTGTAGAACATTCTTCTGCAGGGGTTCATGTCACGTACACATGTACTACCAGTCTGGAGAGGTGTATATATTACCACAAATGTTGACTGATTCTCCATTTGAAAAAACCCAATATCCTTATACAGCAGGGCCGGTATTCATAAATGGGCTAAGTCAGTTTTTGCTATATATTTTGTCACCAAAAACTGACTTAAGCCCCTTTATGAATACCGGCCCAGGTATCATTTTAGATTTTATGGATTTATTTACATTTCTGCCATTTTGTCCAACAACATGTGACTTAAATTTTGGAATTTATTTATATTTTTAATAATTGCAAGTATTGTGGCTCTCAGCTATAGAATGAACCCCAAAAGCCGTAAACTAATCTCATCTATCCCTTGAATTCAATGGCCAGCATTGAGAGATATACTTGTTGACATAAACTATTAAGTGTCAAACTAAATTACGTCTGTAACCTATTCAATGATAAACATAATGCTGCAATTACCATTCACCAACCAATTTGATCTCACATAAAGGATCATAAAGCAACCATTATCTTTAATCAGAAAAACCACGAGTTCTATCTGTGAAGGATTATGTTATTCTCGTCTCAAACTTTCATTTACTATACTAGTAGCCTCCAGCATTAGCAATCTGCAGAGTTAATTATCAAGCTCATGTTTTGTCAAGTATGGTTGAACATCCACAATAACATTTTCCGGTTGAGTATGGATTTTGTCTCAAATTTTGTATCTTAATATTAATAATTAATTTGACTTCTTTCCTGACATTTAAAAATGTCAACAAAAAGCAATGTATTGCAGGCATATTTTTGCAATGTGTCTACCAACTCAGTTGGATGGTTGGACGTCTATTTTTACAATGCTCTCTCCGTACTAGATTAAAGTACACATAAGCAAAGGTAATTGGTCAAACTGACCACAGAATATCTCTGTCCTTGTAATGTCCAGTGTCTGGGAATCATGACCATTATGCCCAAAGTGGCGCCATTATCCCCTAAACAGTACAACCTGAGTACTGAAAGGTACCTTAGTTCTACTGCCGATTAAAGGCGAGCAATTACTATAGAATAATAGTACTCAATAATTCAAAAATGCAAATAATAAGGATGGTGATAATATAATTAGACATTGCAATGTCTGTTTTTGAATATCAGCTGAATGGATTTTGATGGGAATGTTTTCTTGTACGATAAATATGCATTCAACAAGCCTGTGTTTTTCTGTGTCGACCAATCACCAGTGTAAATTGGAAAGAATTAAGGGTGTTGTTTTTTTCTCTTCTCCAATGACTGGTAATCATAACTGTAATCTGACGTTGTCATCTCTCTCCATGGTGCCATGATGCCATGATAATTCCCCTATTTGTTGCTTGCAATAATTTCCAATTTCAGTATCGTTTTTTTTTCTTTCATAGAAGATGGTTTCATGTTGCTTTTGAGGTCAGACCCTGAGATTATGAAACTTTTTGAGAACAATGTCAAGCTGAAGCTGAAGTTTTATCTGTAGATTTGTGAACAAAACGTATTGAATTGAGCATGAAATCTTACTAAAAAAATGTTTTGTAATCTTGGGACTTGTTCGTTTCCGAGAGCCCGGGTCACAGCGAACTTTCCGATCATTGATTTGCTTAACTTACATACCCATCTGTCTGTCCTTACTCTGTTATTAACTTCAACCATTCCTTCATCTAATTCACCTGTAAATTGCTAAAGTCTGAAACCAGTAATTGCCCTGTCCTCTTGTCATGACATATACAGTCTCGGTGAAACGCGGCCTGCGGAATATTGTCTTCTTAGTTCAGGCGTCTGTAGCAGGCCCTGGTGATGTTCTCTAGTGAATTAATTGACAATATTTCCTAATGTTGAAAGTAACTAAATATGGAAAGTACTGGTATTCTTTTCATTGGCATTCTTGGTCACCAATCACCATTTGATGTCGATTAATTTTAGTAATGCAATTAGACACTCTTCAACTACAGATATTTGATGAGCTATGATAGTGTATCTCCACCAATTGTAGACTTAAGTAAGCTTGTACCTATGATACTTATGTTTGTCATGATTGTCCATTGCAATATTAAAATGTCATTGAATTTGATTGGTCGAAAAGTGTCATTAAATGCCATTTGGAACCTTTAATAATCAGTCCAATACCTGTGAAGATATCGATGTCTGAAATGCAAACCAAAGTTGACATGTAACCTTATTAGCACGCTATCAACGATACATTAGAATTGGACAGAATGGCAGATCTAATGGTCAATGACTCAGGAAATTGGTCGGCTTCAAGAGGAAAGGCCAATATTAGATAATAATCTCATGAACTGTTTCACAAAAGCTGGGAATTAGAACTCAGAGTGGCAAACATTTGAAGTCATTGCGTACTTATTGTCTTAGATTGAATAGATAAGTATGATAGAGCACCAAGTTGAGTAGTTTTGATCCTATCGCCGGCAACTGTTAACTATCACAATCAACTGTTAACATTTCAATATCTGCCAGTAGAAACATAATGCATTGCTATATAGGACGGTTATCATTACAAACACAACAGAATGCTGCACAAGGGACTACCACTCCAGTGCGTTCAATCAGATCGTCACAATAGTCGAACATTCACGTTGCCATCTCGTCTTCCCAGGTGTGCATAATCTCACAGTTTATCCTGTCGTCAGTGGCCAAATCTCGCCAAAACATCTACCTAATTCCCACTGTTTTCATCATATTGTCTGTCTGTAGTGCTATCTGGAAGCGTTTCTTAATCTCTCTGGGGTAGGAAGGAAGAATTAGGATGAAGGACGAGTGTGTTTAGTCCCGGTGCCAGGCCCCCGAGTGCTGGAAGCCGGTCATTCACTGTCCTAGTGGGACGCTGATTATCCCTGCTGGACAGGCGGACATATTGATTTCTCGGACAGCGTAGAATTTTAATACACGTACGGGGACGCATTAAATGCCTGTTCAAAGCTTGTCCCTACTTTCAAATTCACCTCTGCTGTATTTATCTGTACACAGGATTAAAACCATGCTTTATATCTATTTCTTAATGGATATTGCATTTGTGATCAACGGCAGCGATACAGCTTAATTTTACGATTATTTTGTTATTATGATTGATACATTGAATACCTATGTACATCAACTGCAGATACAATTGTATTGGTGTTGTCTATTGCAATTCCGACATGGTCAAATTGAGATGAATCTTGTTATTAATTGATATTATTTTATTTTAAAGCCCAAGAACATAATTACTAAGAATTCATGGGAACACAGTGGAAAAGATTGAATTCACTGTGTTTGTTTATTTACTTTCAAGTCATCTCCTTTGATTCAGCTCGTCGCAAATGGGTGAAAGATCCCTGCGGTGACGTTAAACTCCATATTCTCTCACGCCTTTGATTCAGCTACACAAGGCCATACGAGTTCACGATACAACTATCTCTTTAGATTCCCCTCTCTCTCTAAACCAGATAACCTGGAGATCTGAGAGATATCGCACAAAAACCCACAACTCTTTCGTTGACTCTCATGCGTTAGTCACACCAGCAGTGTTGTTTACACATCGTTTTTCTGATGTTCTTTTTGCCCTCCGACCTCCAGTACTCCCCTGTGTTCTAAGCGTGGCGTTTGTGTAGAAGGTCATCCGGTGACTTCAAGTGCCTAACTGCCATGGTAATCCCCAGGTTTTCCAGAACTAATCACAGAACAATCAAGATCATCCAGCAGTGGAAAATTGTCGCTTCCCGTTTCACTGGTTTTCCTTGAGGCTTCTACGCATAATTGAGTTTTACTGGTGGCTAGAAAACTCTTCTTCATGGATGTGTTTTTTTGCCAAGGTGTCATCAATTTTCAATCTTGTTATTACGCTATGTTGATTGGGAAGTCTGTAATGTAGTTTTGTTGAAATAATAAAAGAGAAAGGTCATTACAAGGATGTTGCAATTGGAGAACATTATTACAGGGTAACCATTTGAAGTCGTGGTACGCAAACATTTGCTATGCATTTATTGAAATACAAAAGTATTAACTGTATTTACATGCAGACATTTTATTTCCTTTTGGGCTTCTGTGAAGTGTCCATAATGTGAATCCATTAATAAATTTTCTTGCTGAGAATTAATTTATCATGCATATTTGCATCTAAATATCAGTCTGTTGGCTTCCAGTGATAGGGTTCACGCTAAACCTGATGTAGATTGTTCCTATGGGCATAATCAGAGGTGGAAATCTGTTTAATGGGAGGGCACAAGTAGAGGACCTCATGCTAGTGGTCTAGACCTGTCACATTACAGACCAGCTCGTCCATAGATTATGGACATGTTGGTATTCTACGATATGACATGGATTGTCACGCGATCACATCTGGAATATTTTCGCTTGTAAATGTCCACTGTTGTTTCAGTTTTGATTCTGATATAGATAAACCATATGTATAAGCACTGTAAGTTTGTCTGACAAGCAGACTTTTTCTTGACACCAAAGTCATGGTAATATTATTTTTGCAGTGTTCAAAATATGTTAGAAAGTAACTTTCCTTTGCAGTGTTCAAAATATGCTAGAACGTAGCTGTCATCTTCATTCCTAACTCCTCTAGTAATTATGGTAAACCTTAAAAACAATACACGAGGAAATGCTAACAGCTAGTTATAATATGGTAATTCTGCCTTGTTTTTTTTATAAAAATAAATTTTACTGGAAGAATGCAGACACGGCATCCTATGATTAACTTTCCATGTCTGGCACCAAATACAGGTTCAAACTCAGTACGCTTCGGTCAGAAGTCCAGCTATTATCAACTGCACCACTATACAACCATGTTCCTTGTCGGATGAAATTCCTTACAAAGCCATATCGATGAAATAGAGTATTACTGTTTATGTCAGTCAGCTCAAGACGAATGATATCAACAAGCGGACATTGTATACATCCAGTAATTGCAGATCTCGTATAGTACGACTACTATTGTAAACCCTAAGCACTAGGCACACACTAGGCACACGTTTTGATGTATGTCCACATAATTTGTTGTTATTGGGCGTCAACTCTTTCTCGTCTTTGATTGATCATCTTGTGCAGATTATCGATCTGGTTCTGTTAACCCCTTCCCTTATCCATCCACCTTAGCTTGTACCCATACAATCAACATTAACCCAGAAGTGGTCGCCCTGCAGAAACCCCACAGATTCCAATCTCATGGGTCTTTCATCCCCTTCCCTGTTATATAGATTTATTTGCCAAGGTCAGCCCCAAAATTCTCTCGCTTTATTTCAGAGACAATTCGACAGGCTGTAACATGGAGATCAGCTATGGATTTTATGCTGTTTTGTTTCCCAATTTCGATCAGTGAGATTGGAGACTGTGAGAAAGAGCTTGCTGGGCTCACTTCCCAGATGAATGTCAGTAGTAAATTTGCCATGGGGTTTCCATCCAGCGTAACCCAATACCTTGTAGTGGGATTCAGCCTGCGAGAACAATGCTAATGCCGTGGACCAGAAAATTAAGGGATCATGCTTGTTTGACAGATTAAATTTGCTATTGACTAATATTGACTATCGTTCACTGGAAATGCTAAAATTAAGTGTATTTGTGTATAGCCAGTGGGCATTCAGATTGAATGTTATAGACGTATAGCTCATCAGCTGGAATGGAAGTCCGTTTCATTTGGATGCAACCATTTTATTCAGGATTAACAGGAAATGTAGGAACGGAATTTTATTTCAATATCGATTCGGGAATGAATAGAAATTACAATAAATTAATGGCCATGACAGTAGAACGCGTAGACACTTAATGTGAGGTTAGGATCAGATTGTAAAAGTCAGACGGCACATATTGGTGCAATTATTGTAGGAGTATTCCCCAGAGATGTTGAAATGATGGTAACATTGCTGTATCCTGTTTCAAATAACACCTGAAGTCTGATCACCAGATCCGGATACGATCACAGATAGATGTTTCAATATCCTGGACACTCAGACTCATCTAGCAGGACAATTTGCACAGAGCAAACATCGGCTTTCATCACATATTCCCACAGCAGGAAATGCTGTTTCTGATCTGTATGAGCAGTCACGTAATGCTGAGGGGATTTACACCAACTGCTAATGCTGGGGCGACTAATTCAAAATGCCAATACTTCCACAGATTCCAGGGGAGAGCTTGTGCAGTGCTGAGTGCTGTTAGTACATGTTGTATATGGTCTCTGGTGTTATTCACATGTCTATAGCTCAAGGTCCTGTAGCACTGCAGTGATATTATCATTCTGTGGAGCAGGACCTGGGTAGTTTCAGAAACAGCCTTACTTCAAATGAGAAATTCTTAGTTATTACTTTGTCAATTACTTATTAACCCTCTCCATGCTGGAGTAGACATAGGTACCGCTCTGTAGGGCATCTCTGGTTGCCATTAGCATGGAAAGAGTAATCCTCATAATCCTAAAAGGATATTGTAGTTCTCTTGCAAACACCTAGTAGTTGTCTTGCGAACAGTTGAAATATTCCCACTGCGATGTAGAGCACGACTTCATTCGTTCTTGTGAATAAGTAATTTATTTGCATTGACCTTGATTTCAGTGCCCATTATTAATAGATACACTGTGCCCTGGTAGTATTTGTGAATGTGCCACAGCTGCTGTATAAGGCTTGCTGAAGCTGTATGGCTTGACAGTTTGTCTTACTAAGAGTAGGAACTGCACTACGTAGAAGCACCTCAAGGTAATGGCCAAGGTTGCTATACGTGTACACATGTAGCATTGTCAACAAGTACAGAATGGGAGTGAATGCATCTATATCTATCATTCTATTGGTAACACGTGGTGAATAGAATAATGAATATGACCATGTTGTTCTAAGAAGTTTGTAAGTACTAACTGGTTTGCCTAACTGGTTTTTGCTCATGTTAATTTTTGAAGAGATCTTTTCTCACTAAGAAGTTCTTATCTAAGAAGTTTTGAGAATACAGGCCCTGGTTGTTAACCATTTTGGTTTCAAAGTTAGGTTCCATATTTTCACAGCCAATGTTACTCTAGGTCATGCTGTCTACTTTGAATGCTTGCAACCATGAATGGGGGTGTAAGGACACAGAGGTCTCTGCAGCTAACTGACCTTTTCCTTGCTAGTTTTTAACATCATGCTGTCAGTCCCTGCAGTGTGGAAGGAAGTAGGGTTGATACCGACCTCACAGGGAAGGAAGGAACTGATTTCAATTAGCTGGGGGTCAATCTTGCTTCTACGTAATAGCATCCCCTAGATGTCCAGTCTGTTCCATTTCTAGAGCATGAGGTGTCCCCTAGCTGTCCAGTCTGTTCCATTTCTAGAGCATGATGTGTCCCCCTAGATGGCCAATCTGTCCCATTTCTAGAGTGTGACGTACATGGGAGGGAATACTAATCAACATGTCAGGATGTGCAGTTGTAAGATTCTATTCCTGAACGTTCCTTGTCCCTATGAAGTCCACAGCAGGTCCCACCGGTGAAGAATAAAGTTCATCAGAGACCATGTTCATGAACATTCATCAGAGCCCATGTTCATGGATTTTCATTAGAGCCAATGTTCATGGACATTCATTAGAGCCAATGTTCATGGACATTCATTAGATATCATGTTCATGGACATTCATTAGAGCCAAATTTCATGGACATTCATTAGAGCCCATGTTCATGGACATTCATTAGAGCCCATGTTCATGGACATTCATCAGAGCCCATGTTCATGGACATTCATTTGAGCCCATATTCATGAACATTCGTCTGGTTTGTGTCCAATGAGGAGTGAAGGTTATACTATTCCACCAGCTTCATTATATCTATCTGCAGACTTCTGGTCAAGGTCCTGGTTATATATGGTAATGTCTGATGGCATTGCACATGACAGGGCCAAGGTGCTTAGGGGGAATTGCCCATGACATTGACAAGATGATTAGGGGGAATGGACATTACCCCAAAGGTGGCACTGATTCTCAAAATCTGTCTGTCTTGACTCTGGTTTCCATTTCCATTACTGCTTCACTTGAACTCCGGTTCAGTTCTGTGTCAGTGGCCATGACCAGGTCGATCTCTGTGGACACTGTTCTGAGAGAAGGTTCTGACCTAATGAGTTCATGCTCTCCACTTGTTGTCTTAGTTTGTGTGTGTTCGTGGACAGGATACTCGCTGAAGGCCTTGATTTCCTGTAATTAACCAACTCAAATATGTACAGTTGTCCCTAATCCCCTGCGCTGTATCACAGATTCTTTCCCAGCTGATGGATAGGTAATTAGCATAGATTTCCTATGGAAACACTAATGAAGATATATTCAAGTCATGGGATCGATATACAGTATATTGAATTTGAAACCATGTTCTATTGCCTTGGGGACTGTCCTTTCAGGTGTGTTAGTCGTCAGTGGTTAATACAATTGAAGGAAAGTAGCAAGCCAGAATGAGAGTATTCTCAATATATTCTTTTATATGATATATCTATGCACATCTAAATTCACAACAAGAGATGATGGATATCATGGAAATTTGGACCAGCAATACCAATTATAACAAAATTCAGCATTTATCGGAAATGGAAAATAACAAGATCATTTATTACTCCTTTTTCACATTCAGTAAGCAATAGTACCAATTTCAGACTTGTATTTCCAACATACATGTATGTATAATGTCAACCTTACACTGACAATACTGTCATGGTCACGGTCACTCACTGTCATGCTCTTCATTATTTTCCCATCATTTCTGATTCCTATATTCATGACTATCATCTCCTTTGTCATCTTGGATACTAGATTGAATATTTAACAGATAAAATATATAGGGTTGGTAATACTATGTTCTTGTAACAGGAAAACGGCTCTAATATACCATATTTAACATACTAAATGTTTGATCTGCAAAATACTGTATGTGGATCTTCATAGAGTATGATCACTACATCATCCAAGGTGTTTTAATGCAAAACTTTATGGATATTTGTGTCAGGGATAAGGTCCAATGTTTGTGTACAAGATACTGTCTGGCCCCTCGGCTTCTTCAAGGTTGTCGATAGTCGGTCAAGGATCAAATATCATCTTAGTTCACTGAATGACAAACATGTATTACGTTGACCTTTTGCCTGTTAAGACTTCAAGGTCCACAGAATGTGTGCAAAGTACTGTCTGGTCTTCAGGGTTGACAATAGTAGGTCAAATATCAAAATCATCATCATTCACTAAATGTTAAAGATACTTTATGACTTTCTAATATTGGAGATCAAGGTGCAGATTTGTGTGTACAAGGTTCTGTCTGGTCTCCCCAGGGTTGTCTATAGTAAGGTAAAGATCAAAATCATCTTGGTTCATTGAATGCCAAAAAAATAATTCTTTATCTTAACAGTTTTCATCATTGGAATATACTTCTATATATGCCATCTCTAGTTGCCCACATCTGAGGGGAAATTGGTTATGTCCTTCACAATTTTGCAAAGATATTCACCCTTTCCAGGATATAAGGTCTTGTCATCGTTCTAGTGGAACTGATGGAGATGTTTCTAAAGACCTTTCCAGACTGAAGTTATATGTCATGAGGTCAAGATATTCAGAAGATATAAATTTGTCTAGACATCATAGACTTCATCTGCACACATTATATATTAGTAGGTAGCACTTAAGCCATATCACACAGTATGTCCTTTATGATTAAGTTCTGATTCAATTTAATGCTTTATAATGCTATGTGATGTATCTTCTAATATATTTCCAATACCAACCCAATGTGCACTGTCCCATACACCAGTCAACCATAATTGTTTGGTGTATATGATTACCATATTGGAGATTTTATGGTGAAAGAACCAGATGAGAAACAATTTCAAGGAAATACATTTTCGTCTCCGGTCTGAATCTGATTGTGTGCAGTGAGCGATACCTGATTGGGTCGGATCGATGGTCAAATGTGTTTCTGCATTGCGTCATAGACAAAACGATTTAGGTTTCTGACCAATGAAATAATCCTCTGACATTTCCTATTGACTTTTTTCTTTCTATTTTCAATACCATCTGACACTCTCCAGCGCAGGCAATCTGGCAGCTGTATCTCACATCGTCTGTCACATCTGTCACATCAGCTAGGTAATATGTGTAGGGCTGACATCATGATAACTGGCAATGTAAGCCTCCATGGCCGGGCTGTCTAGAGCTGGTCACTGGGGCACTATATGCTAACACCAACTGTGATATGTTATGACTAGAATAGTGCTTGGAATCATGGAAGGTTTACCCACAGCGGGTATCAGGTAACCCTTCACACACTGAATTAATACACATTGGTCTACAGAGACACGCCCACAGTGCTGTTACCAGATCCTCTATTGGAGCGGAAATTAGTTATTGAACACCAATCTCAAATATGTGGACAAATATTATTGGCATTGTACCCATGAGGATTAGAAATGCACTTTTGCGTACTCAGTGTAATTCGGTTAATATTTACAGTATAATGTTAACCAGTGGTTCTCAGTTTGTTTTTTCAAGTAATGCAATCAACACGTTAAGAATCTTGCTCCAATCTTCAGTACCATGAAGGTAAATATTTTCAACAATCAGCTTGATTTGAGAGAAGATTACACTGCAATATTCCACAGCCATTAATGCAAGACTTCAATATTCTATGCAGCATAGTTTACATGAAATACTATATATATAGCAACAAATATCCTCTCAATTGATTTTGCAGCTTGAAATCCTTATGTAAAACTGCTCACCTCTATGGAGGTTTCAAGTGCCGTGGATGTAAGTAGATACATTTTTGTTAGCGGTGTAATTGCCAGCGACAGTAGGACAGTGCATCGCAATCCATTCCCAGGAACCGTGAGCTGTCTTAGCAAGTGCGTCAGCAGACATGGATTATTCAAAATTACATCTTAGAAAAAATAATCAAGAACTTGTGAATTTCTATGGAGCAGATCGGCCACATTTGTAGTGATGTTCATCTCAAGAAGGTGAATTATTTAGTTTTAATTATTTTTCCAATAGTAAGAGTATTACTACTACTGCATGACATTGTACAATTTATATTCAGTGCCCAGTAGTGTCATTCAAATTATTACTAGCATATTTGTTATATAGACCATTCAAAATGTACATTTTTCTCATGTTTTATAGTACATTAATAGCCATGTAATAAGGTTCATTATGTATGTTAACATCCTGCAGATCATAGCTACCACAGCACCTGGCCCCTTCCATCTACTAGTATAAGCGCCAACGGTTAAGCTTAAACTGATTAGCCCCAAATTCTCTCTATCAGGTCCTGATTGAACCTAAATTGTGTAGCCAGCCAGCCCTTAGGGACTGAGGCATTTGAACAGTGCACAGGGAGCATGTATAGGAAATCTCAGCAGGTCTTTCTTGCTGGAAGAGATCCTAACAGACGACCATTCCAGCATGATTCCTGATGTTGAGATTATTTCCTAGCAATACAGAAACCTGCTCTTGCAATGCCAGACACATTCAAAGTTCCATCTGAATCGAGAATTGATGAGGTCTTCTCCATTGGTCATGTCCGTTCAATCGGTGCATGGATTGACAGGATGTCCTCGTTTGATGAGTTAAACATTGAGCTAGGTGATGAAGTTAACTCAGATTTTTTTTCTCTAGGAAGTCAACCAGGTTCAGACATATGGAAATTATTTATCTTAATAATGATTGTACTTGGTTGAAACAAAGGTTCAGATGGCCTTTACACATGTTAATAATGTTCCTAAATATATAATGTTCTTATTTATGATATATATTTTGGCAAATGTAGATTCTTGAGATGCTTCTATCATCATTTAATTGCTTTGATATTGTAATAAAATGTGTGATTCAAATTGTTGTGATATTATCAGTATAGAGCTCTGATTCTTGTTGACGTCAATCCAACATGACAGATACTGACAAATTTAATTATATAGTTCAGAGAGTGAAACATCTAAAAGTTGTAAATTTGATTTTACAATGGAAATATCATCACACAAAATTATAGGAATTTCATGACATATTAACTGTATTTGCTCAAGCAGCTATCAGTTATAACTTATGATGCATTAGATTGATTCAGTAGGCTAACAAAGTATATAGAATTAAAACTATTATCAAATAACAATCCATTTTGTCTTAGACATAGCTTAAAAGTCACCTTAAAAGAAACTGTTATGATGATATAGACTCTTGTTATAAAGATTTATGTTTCCTTTAAAGAAAGAATGCTTGTCTCAATCAATATGCATGTCATTACTTAATGCAATGTTGTGATTATATTAATATACTCATGCCAGTTGTTGAACTATTAGTATCCTTGTAATCATGTTAACTGTTCAATCACTGTCAATATGTCTACCAATGTTTTCTTTAATATCAATCTCCGCTAAGAGTACATTGCAGCTGTATATTATAGTAATATACAAAATAAATGTTTGGAAAAAAATATATAATAATTGGGATTCATGCTATCCGATTCCGCAATGCATAGAAGTGCATTATGATGATGATGTACTATATAACAAAATACATATACTAAATTACTTATGTTAATGTTCACCTGTATCATATATTCAATCATAAGTAGTATAAATAGTCATCTGATATCGTAACTTTTTAATAAGATTTCTAAGATTGGGTTAATTTATATTCTGCCAGATAAGAGGGCGTAAAAATCCATTTGAATTTAATATTTTAGCTAAAACAAATTAAAGTTTCAATTCATTACATGTGAAGACAACAGTCTTGTCTGAACAACCCCATATGTTCAACCAAATCAATATTAAGGCTGGATTTCAGGGAATCAGTGAGTAAGAGAAACAAATGCCACAGCAGCATTCCATTATTCAATAACCATTTTTCTTACAACCGAAATCAGAAAGTTAATTTATGAATGTCAGTCCCACGAGATGTATTTTTTTGTGTCAAGACATATAGTTTTTCTTGTCGGTCTGATACGCACAAGATGAAGCTCTAGAGGAGTAATAAAAAGACATTTGTTGAATCCCTGGATGGGTCTCAACTGACATTTATAGTGCGGTAACACCAGGCTTACTTGCAGTAGCGTGGTGACGATGGACAGGTGGTGTGAACATGGCTCCCGTTCACCGCCGCGGTCACAGGACTGATCTCAGAGATGGGGTAAGACTTTCATATCTACATTCATCCCATGAACTTCGACAATTACCGGGTAGTGCCAGTTGATCAATAATTTAGTCTGTGAATGTTATTGGTTGATCATGACGAGACGTCATTTAAAAATGGGATTTTTTTAGGATCATTTTAATATTATGGTTGTTTCATCGTTGCTGAATTAATGTTATCTGTATTAGATTGTTTTAGGATTTTTTTTTAATTAGGTAATATATATTTTAATTGCACTAGATAGAAGAATATGTTGAAATTTAAGGTTTACTGGTAATTTAGCACTAAGGAATGTATATATTCCTACATGCGCACTAATGTCCTGATATTGTAGCCATTCTAATACGATGATATACTACCATGTCAGGTTTATAGTCAAATACACTAAACACATATTACCATTGCATAGCAACATGGTGTTCGGATAATTTCTTCTTGTATGCAATCACTTTAAACATGATAAATCCTGCTACCGAGGAAACACATTGGTCATTGCCGACAGCTGTAGAAATCCGCTAATATCCCGTTCGTAAATAATATATTGGATGTAATAACTAGGAGCCTGGAACAGCTTCGATGACATTTGTTGTTGTCATTATCGTCATTATCGTCATTACCGTCAGCGTGGACAATGATGTCTGGAAATGATAGCAATTCACCATTACGATGCACTATCATTGGCTATCGATTCCTCAAGGCTAATGGAATTTATATATGCATTAAAGAGTCTTTATTTTCAAACACTTGATTTATTGGGAGGGATTGATGACCGTTATTGATCTACGTATAATGCTGCGATGTTAACTAACAATGGTCTGGACTGAGTCCTTGGCTTAGACCTTTAGTTTATAGCGTTATCTTTGTCTGCCATTTAAACGCGGCAAAATAAAATAAAATGTTTTGGCTTCTAAAGGTTAATTAAATTAACAACTATATATTATCTGGATTTGTATATGTTTTAATACTTGCTAATTTATAATTTATAAGTTTATTGTTATCTGATGTTTGAGTGAACAACTTATCTACACTATATAGTGGGCCATGTATTTATTATTGGAATCTTGAGAGCATCTTTAAACCCCAATTTAAGATTTATTTTCTTTATATTTTGCTATAGAATTATTATGGAGCCAAGTTGGATGTTAAATTGCACTGACAATTTGTAATCTATGTATTAAACTTTAAATGTTTCCTTCGTGCATTAATAATTTACCTGACCTAGTTGAAATTCTGAAATGGGGTTAGGTATATCTGAAATTAGAATATAGTCCCTGGAGTTGGACACCAAATTGAGAGGTGGCGTGCGGTGGCGTGTCTCGGCACGCCCCGCAAAGTAAAGTGTCACCATGTGGTCAGCCGTCCACAGAGATGACAATTATGCTCACCAGGAATGACCACTAGTGAAGAGAGGTAAATGTCATGACATTGGCACCAAGTACGCCTACAGCTGCAATGTCGATACTTAGGCTACACCTGCAACATCTACACAGCTGGAGGCCTATTCTCGAAACGTTCTTACGAACTTCTTAACCTTAGAACAGTTGGTAGCCATACTGTAAGAATCGTTAAGAACTGTTCTTAGACAAAGAAGTTCATAAGAACATTTCAGGAATAGGTCCGACGGTCTCCTTACATATGACATGAACTACCGTAATTACTCTAATTATTCGTACGCTCTAATAGTTCGTACACCTAAATTAGTTGCCGAAAATAATTTTTT
>JAVCKZ010057067.1:0-16297 GCA_034780755.1 Lepetodrilus elevatus | reverse complement strand
GCTGCAAGTGGGTCATCGAATTTCGAAGAGTATCATTTAAAACTAGGAATTCTGGTGATAAGCTAACAGAAGTCTATAGTGACCACAAATCCAATTACAAAGGATCGTATCCTTAAATTTCTGTTTGATTCAGAGATGAATTATGTTGTTCTGCATGGTTCATATGTAATAAATCGTGAGGCAACATAAGGTACGTAAAAAGGACAATAATCATGCACACTTCACCTACACGCTTATCACCAAAATCAGTAAACTGGGTACGTCTATTAATAGAATTGGCTACACTTGCAACGCCTATACATACACTTTCCTACCTGCATGTACTGCTCTGGTGGCAGGTCATGTGACTTCATCAGCTGTTTCACCTGCCGTCTGCTTTCCACCAGTTTCCTGATCTCAGTTGGCAGGATGCCAGGTTCAAGGTCAGGTTCAGGAAGGTCAGGGAGCGGAGCTTCTTCCTCAACTTCCTCCTGATCGCAACAATAATAATGATAATAATAATAATAATAATGATGATGTGTAGTCGGGTTATCAGGGATTCTCCAAAACGCGCAATCCTGCATCCCATACGCAACAAGTTTGGACGCACTTTATTAATAAAAATTGTTGATAAGTATATCAACATGCGTCCCCGGGTCTCTAAAAAATTGAAACCTAAGTGGAACCCTGGGTTATAATCTAGGTAGTGCTCCTTTCTAATGTTCCGTCACATGTCTAGTACATGTTCTGTTCTTTAGAATGGAGTGAGCAAGCACAGTACTGAGTACATGTTGGATTGTGTTCTGAGCCGTCTGCACTACCTATTTCGCTGGTACATGTTCCGGACCTCGAGAACATTGTGCAGTGTTGCTCCTTTGTAGCCGCGCATGTCCCAGACAGAAAGTACAGACAGAACAGCTAGAAAGGAGCAAGGCCCATGTGTTCGCCACAATGCGCAAAATCTGCATATCTGATTTTGACGATATTTTTGGTTTGACGTGTGGATTAGAGACACTTTCAAAATTATTTTGCTCATATTATGGCTTGTCAGTTCATGGCAGAAGGAAACCTGCAACACCTGTAGCACTGTGTGTTGCAGTAAACATACCATCTAGCACCAGCTGGTACTGTGGGTATTTTGATGTGGCAAAATTAAAGGAGATTAATTAATTAATTAATATTCACGAAAAGAAAAGTATTTTGACATGCAAAATAATACTAGCAAGTATAAAAATGGAAAATCTGTAATTATAAATCCCCCTACCTCCATTATATAAATGGACCGATATTTCCTACAAATAGTCAGAGAAGACCTATATAGAAATGACTGGGCAGGGTTAGAAGTTCCCACTCGCCCGGCGGCCCAATCCATTTCTCGTAATGTTAAAGGTATCATTATTCGGTCAGGTACATTTTAAAGTTAAGTTCCAACCATAACTGGGGTTAACCCAGCAGGTAGAATGTTAACCCTACTGACCGTGGGATCCTTCTTGAGGACTGGTGCTCTGCTGACGGTGGTGAAGCAAATGTTGTACTCCTGAATGATGGACGGATACAGACTGTTGAAGTCCAGCAGAAGGATATACTTGTCGTAAAATCCTGAAATAATAAATATATTACGGGCTCATGGTCAAATTTTCGATAAATAAATATTCAATAAATAATAGTTGCTGTATTCTTCATATCTGTACTAAACTTTTTAAATAAATATTTTTTTTTTTTAATTATTTTTTTTGTTTCCTTTTTTATTTTTCATTCATTCAATAAATTATTTATTTATTATTTTAATTCATATTTATTTGTATTTATTTATTTTATTTTATTTAAATTCAGCAAGAAAAGACAAATGGCAACATCCAGAGCAAATAAATCAACCCTATGAGAAATAAATCAGCAGATTTCCGCTGAACATCGTCATGCCTACCCACCTCTCTTGGGTTCCAAAACAAGGCCGCCAGCGTAGGCTGGTTTCTTTCGACCTTTCCGAGGCTTGGGCGCCCCACCATGGTCATCATCATCATCGGGGTCAACCTACAAAAAAAAAACATCCGCACATTTTACTTCTTCCTTCTCAGATCTGTTCAGTGATAAAACCTTCAACACCTTAGTGCACCCTGTGAGCACCAGCTGTTGCTGCCGAACCAAGGGGTAGTAACAGAGTTCATATGTTGTATCCCATCACCAACTTGGGATAATTTGCTTCAAAATCTACCTTTGAGACCTACCTCTTGAAAGAAGAAATAAATGACAAATAAATGATTTTTTTTGTAGTTTTGAATATTTTAAATTCTGGCATTCAAAATATTATTTTTGAAAATGGGACAACAGATGGAAAATGGCTGACATTTATTTCGCCAGTCTACTTACGGCAACAACTTTCTTTCGGTACTCCTTGTCAGGCGAGATGAAATTCTTGTCGTGGAATGCGTGGAGAAGTAGGAATTCATTCCGCTCAGAACGCCCGCCAAGCAATGTTCTCGTCTGAAATGTAAACAATCTCGACTCAAACCATACTGCATTTAAGATGGCAAGAAAGTTGTAATTGGATCTAGCTAGCGCACAGTCAGTCGTATTCCTCATTAAACAAATAGAACGTTTTTTCACTAATATCACGACTTGTCAGTTTAGGGCAGGAGGAAACATGAAACATCTTGAGCCGGTTTTCAGTAAACTTGGGAGCACTGACTAGTACAGATTGACCAAGGGGGATAACTGCATTGCCATTGTACAGACAGCACATCCTGTCATGATGGCATCAGAAAGGTAACTTCCGCGAACTTTGATGCCAATTTCACGGGATGTGATTTACACAATTATCACATACTTACAATAACATTGCCACATATGGATGTGATCTGAAGGGCCAGCGGAATGACGTTCAACTCGTACATGATCCGCAAGATGTACGTGGAATCTACCAGCGATAATTCGATCAGTTGCAACAGCTGCTTGGATGTACTGAAAATAAACACAAAGAGGAGCTAGTTATTACTTTAAATAGAAGTAGGAATCTTTCACACATATACGAAAAAAACCAAAGAGGATAAAAATAATAATGAAAGCATTCTTCATCGAAGTACTTATTTCATGATCATGACTAATTTTTGAAACAACAAAAGATAATTGGGGTTTAAAGTCGCTTTCTAGAATCTTTCAATAATATCACAAATTGCATAAATGACTTTAAAAAAATGAATTGATATTGTTTATCATCCTACTTTAGAAACAATAGTTATGAGCAAATCTTTGCACCAACCTGTACATGTTTTTGATTTCATCATATTCCAGCTCATTACGCTTGAGCTTCAGGATCTGATTGGCCAGTTCTGTCAAGTCGTAACTACGGCAACGAATCAGTTCCTTGGCCGATATTTTTACATCGCAGAGCAATCGGCCGCAAGCAGCCGTCTTCTCACTGAACCCTCGACCTCCGTGTCCACTCTGAAATTTGGAAAATAAAATGAAAAGAAAGTGAAGAATTAATAAATTTAGGGCAAGCATACATGTAATTCAATTTATTTAACTGCAGGGTTTCTCCGAACGCGCAATCCTGCGTCCCATACGCTAACATTTCAAGTTTGGATGCACTTTTTTAATAAAAAATTGTTGATAAGTATATTATCATGCGTCCCCGGGACTCTCAAAAATTGAAACCTAAGTGGATCCCTGTAACTGCTATATTAGTGGCATTTCAAATAGAGAAATAGTTGTTATTTATTGTTATTTTCTCATTACCTTCTCTTTGTTGATGCATAATACAGCTGCAGATAAAGGCTTATTGTTGAATACTTTCAATGCCAGATGAGCAATTTAATCAATGTGCTAACAAGATCAAACTTTCCAAGACTTCCCAAGACTAGAGATGGAAGCTTGCTTACCGATAGTTTTGGCATGTTGGTTCTTTTTAACCTGCCTATCTTCGACCAGTGCGGAATCTTGTTTGCGTTGATGCGATGAAGGAAGATGTCGATATCAAATCCAAATATATCGTGACCCTGTAAATAAACAGAAACATTTATGACAACAAACTATAACTATATTAGTATATAGGATAGGATTTGGATATTATTTATATTATTTCTTTTTAGTAAAAATCAGACTGACTTACCTACCTTTTCTCATGCACATCCAATACTTTTCAACTTCCAATATGATATATCATCAGTCCTTACACAATATTCGGGGCATTTTCTGAGTATACAGTTATCTCCCCATAATAATCTAGTTATCGAGTTATCTACCCTTAACGAGTTATCTACCCTTTCCTATACATACCAAATAATAAATATGCATATTTAAACTTTCAAGATATATCCAAACACAGTTTCTGACCACAGTGTAATCACAAAGAGTTGCCTATCAGGGAGGGGACTACAAATGTTACAACTTACCACGATGATATCCGGATCTATTTTGTGGATCTTTGCGAGGAGGTACCCAAGTAGTGCCCTCTCTGTGGGGAGTACTTCGGTCTTTGTATTCTTACTCTGTACCAGAAAGACGACAGGATTATAATAGCTGTAATGACTGGTATTGCTCTACTTCAGAATTATATACACATGGATTTATGCGAATCACTTTATATGATCATAAATAAGACAGCCATGGCAATAATTATCGCGGATCTGCCGATTTATTTTTCGATTTATTTACACTGGATGTAGCTGAAGCATCCCCTGGGCCTGTTTTCCTCTGAAATCACAATTGTCTGTTGTCATAACTGATAACTATTTAATAAAATAAAATTATTCTGCTCTTGTCATTCACCTCTTTTTGAACTTTGTCCTTGAAGTCGTACGGGAAAATGCAGTCACTTGGTTTTGATATTACTGCAAAAGAAAAAAAAATAATATTAATATTATTACCATTATTTCTTTAAAACATTAAACAATTTAAAAGCCATACTCATCACATAAAGTGTTAGTGTTGGCAATGAATGATATTTACATAGAGTTCAACAAAAGAATATCTGAGAAGCATAAGATAAACGTACCACAGAAGTGTTGCTGGAACTTTTGCGAGGGCGCCGGTTTATCCATGTGGAAATTATGATGGATCAAACTGGCGGCTCCAATGATCTGGAAATTGATGGAACTCGTGAACAACAGATGTCAAGCAGGTCTTTCTGTGGATATTTATACCAATTTCAATAATATTTGGGATAATTTCATCATTTGCCAAAGGGTGAGTGAGTGAATATGGAGTTCAACGTCACTGCAGGAATCTTTCACCCATTGGCGGTGATTAAACAATTAATTATTTTACAATATGTTGTAAAAATTAAGAAAGTGAAAATGAAGAAAATGGAGCCAAAATATTACATAATATGTAAAAAGCTAATCATTGTGTGAAGCACGATAGTCATACCCAAATTGGTCTTACCTCGTTTTGATGCGTCTTCGCGTTCGGAAGTGTGCGGAGATTCAATGTCATGATGACTAGTGGAGGTGGGGGAAGAGCGGAATCCTTCACCACGGTGATGAAGTCTGGGCGTGTCAGTATGGCCTATATGAAGTAAATTAAAGGAGATTTTAATTATCTCCTCTTTTCGTGAGTATACTTAGCCAGCCATCTCTTATTGTTTGGAGGAATGACATGAAAAAGGAAGTGGTTACTTTTTTTTTTTTGAATTGGAGTTTAAAGTCGCTTTCTAGAATCTTTCACTAATATCAAGGTTACTGAGCATGTGCGAGATTACAGGAGAGTACAGGAACAAAGGGCAGAGGTCAGAGGTCAGATGGAAAGTCAATTTACTATGGAACCAGGGGATTCCCCTTGTCACAGCTCACGGGACAAGAGAAAAATGCAATAAGAGATGGCTGGCTCAGTAAAGGAAAACGGAAAACAAATTAAAGAAAAATGACAAAAACTAAAATAATGAATGGAAATGTTTTCAGTATAAAAAAAAACAACTCCTTTCATGTGCATAGAAAATTCTTATTCCAATAGAATTTGGTCCTAACAATTCTTTTACTAGTGAGTAGGTTAGTTTTACATCACAGTAGGAACCTTTCAGCGAGTTCTTTTACTAATTCATAAACTTAATTTATAGCAATCACAATATTAAATTGTTATTATTAAATGTTCAGTTGTTCTATATATAGAAATAGAATACAAGTCTTACCTCAACTTTACACCAACTTATTGGTGGGTTTGGCAGCTCTGTGGAAAGTAAGAAATATATTAATATTTTACTGAAATACATAATATTCAATGTTGTTGTTTTTTTAAATTTTGTATAGAAGCAAATAATAGCAATTTACAAAAGTCCTTTTAAACTGTTTACTTTATCATAGATTTCATACTGATATCAGAGATTAAAAGCCGAGTATAAATTTATTAGATTACATTCCTATCAGTTTGAGTTGTGTCCCTTACGAGGTGTTTTCAAATCCAACCAAGCGGGTCCTTTCATTTTCCGGTCCAATAGGAGAAGTTCTAGACTAAAATGAGAAGAAAAAAACAAGGGGAGGTAATTCATGAGGAAAAAACATTAATGAAAACGGATTGAACGGACAATGCTATACTATATGCCATTTCCAACAGTATCCTGTCAACTATGACAGGAATTGATGGCTGGTATTCACCGAGCTACAGGCAAATGGAATCTATAAATACCTGGATGTGTTTGAGCCGAACACGTGACTGAAAGTCTCGCCTTGAAGGTCCATCGGAAGCTGGGGCAGGTCAGCCTGGAAAGGAAGCAGATGTCAAACTTAGCAGACGTCAAACTTAGACGACGTTTTTCAGAGATGACGTGCTCTCCGTTTTCAAATTGCAAGTAAAAACTATTCTCGACAAAAATACAGCTGAAATATCACTTGGTACGATTGGCTTTGCATAATCTTTTAGTCCTTTTCACTCGGTACGATTAGCTTCGTATATTTTTTCAAATTAACCTTTTGGATTTTTGTTTAAATGGTTATTTGCTTGAAAAGAGGGTCAACACACAACTTAATATGTCCTTCAATGTATTGTGATATCAAAAATTAGGTCCCCAAAAATACATAAACTTTTTGATGATTTCATATTCAAGCTTACATTTTATATGGGGATTTCTGAATTGTACTCAAAAAGGTTTCGTAATCTCTGGGCTAGGAGTTACATAAAAGAGAAACAACACCTTACTGCATATCTGACTTCTAGGTAGTCGGACTCCACTGGCACTTCAGACTTCTCGAAGGCGTACTGTTTTGTTACTTTCTGAAATTAGAAACGTGAAGAAATACCATCATATCAATCAGTTATGCATCGAGTAACACGTTCTTATGCTCTACACAGAGTTTTCTGTCAGGCCAACTTGGAGGGGCAGAGATTCATGAAATATGTTGGGGAAAAATGACAATTTGATCAGCTTTTGTAAAGTTTATTTCTATGCGAAGTCACCTGCATATGGTTAATCTGACATAAACAAATGACCGAGTGAGGTGATGCTCTGTAGTAATATTTTTCTACGTGTTCCGTCATTGATCAATGAGACGACAATAGCTAGTAGTTATACTCACCATGCACTTGAACTTCATAATTTTATGCTTCTCGGATATTCTTTCGTTGAATTCTGTGTAAATGTCATTCATCGCCACAGGATCCCCAGTGTCTTGTTTTGTCTTCATGTTGAGACGCTACAAATATGTAAACAATGACCGAAAATCATGTTTAGAAAGATACATAATCAAACAAATATAAATTAATTTTTTTTACAGCACTACAGGAATATTCCAACCATACGCAATAAGATTAAAATATGAAAGAGATTAAAATATGAAAGAATGTTTATTTAATTAAGCAGTAAAATTATGCAAACATTTCCAGATGTAACCAAACCAGTAACAGCTCTCATCAACTCCTTCAAGATTAAACCCACGGTATCTGCATTCAGCATACGAAAGGTTAAACTTACCGTGGATCGAGGCAAGAAGTAGACTCTGCGTTCGATGTTCTTCACAGTGACGCAGCAGCTGACATGCGTCTTTGCAGACTCTATCCACACCTTCCCAAACAGATACACAGTACCTTCGAAACAAAAAAGAAAATTCAGCCTTTAATATACGGAGCAGTTCCTACTTTTACTAGCAACCATCTAATCACATGTAGTCCTGGTTACATTTAAATATCTAATTCATTTAAATTTGGTCAAAGGGACGATTCCATGGTAATTTTCTAACGAGAAAATGTTCTCACCTGGCTGCTTGTAAGGATCTTCGTACGCGTCCAGCCAGAACAAGCGCAGGACCTGTTCTCCGTTCTCATTGGTCGTCAGGGGAAGTCTCGACGAGTCGACATGAACGTCGGTAACGGTCTCCGTGCCCTCGGCGCTCGCGTCCCACCCAGAAGAGACGAACTCGCCGCTAAATACATCAATGAGATTTCCAATAAAACAAATAATAAATGAAATTAAAAATGAAAGTTAGATATACTTGAAATCTTGTATGATACGAGAGCAAGAAAGAAAAATGGAATGCATGCATCTGCAGCGAGGTGACTACATTATTATGAAGACTATAGCGACTACATACACTGTTGATGGTGCGGACTTGGCACAGGGCTTTTCTTCCTTTACAGTAGGAGCCGTAACATCCTGAATATCTTCGTCAAAGTCGATATCATCCAGGTCCATTCCGGAATCGTCTGCTGAAACGACAGCAAATACGTAATTGATATTCTACAAGATATTTTGAGGTACCGACACGTGATGATGGTGTAGCTAGTTTAATTACATCTCTGCGGAAATATTTCACCAAACGTGACAATGGCGGTTTCTGAGAAGGGAGACTACTACTACTGTACCTTGAGATGGCACGTTTGTGATGTCATTCTCGGAACCATTTACGTCCATGCTGGAATACTCTTCTATTTCTGGAATAGCGTCTTCTGTCGGTTCTTTCTTGATCTCCACTGGCTTGGCCTTCGGTTTCGACACAGCGTAGAGTTCTCTGTTTATATTCCGTGGCTGGGACGGTTTGATTGGCTTCACTCTCGGCGACTTGTCCGTGTTGAATGGGTTGGCTGGTCTGAAAGGAAAATGTTTCATACAATGTCAGGAAGCAGTATTTTCGACAATAAATGAAAATGATAGAACTGTTAGTGTTCAAGTTAAGCATTAAGTTAAGACGATATAGCAATGTTTGAAACGAGCACTAGTTCTCAATATCCAAGTGAAAATTTGACAATTTATAATGTTTTGATTGAATTAGTGTTTTTTGTTGCAGCGGGAATATTTCACCCATGTTTATGTAACCTGAGGACCTTACGGAAATTATAGATTCTGTAGCATTTTCCCCCATTTATTTTTCCCTTAAAAAAATATGTATTATTATGAAAACATTTTAAATCTTCCATCTTTGAGTTACAAGATCCATCTTAGATTCCTTTAGTCCAGATATCACAGATTACCCGTGATGGAGGAGTGGTAAAGTCTTGTTGTTTTTGCTTGTTTGTTTTCTAAATTATGTATATAATCGATAACTGACCAACAAATGTGAGGGGAGGTAACTTCTCAGACTTACCAGTCCTCATGTCTGGCAGTGAAATTGCTGGAATTTTATGCACTGCAACTAAGTTGGCTATTTACTTCCAAAATGGAATCTTACTTGGCAGCTTTCGACTTGTTGACTTTGACCGCGACGGGACGGAATGAGCTGTTGTTAGGTCCATTGTGTAGCTCCGCCATCAGATCTCCGAGTAGCTCGTCATTCTCAACACTCACGTTTTTCTGCAACGAAAATGTACCCATTATTAATTTTCTTTTCCGTGAACTTGATAAAATTTAACCCCCCCAAAAAATAAACATTCAAATCCTCCATTTTCCTCAAATTAAATTTCAGGCATGGCAACAGACAATGGAGATGTCAGTGGAAACAAGCCCGAGCTGCAGGTCCCAAGTGACATCCAGGGTAAATAAAATTAAATTGACCGCTGAATATGAATGAATGAAAGCTTTACATCGCAGCAGGAGTGTTTCACTGATAGGCGACCACTAGATAATTAACTCAGCGGATCTGTGGAAAATTGCCATGGATTAAATTTGAATGGTGAATATTACCTCAGGCTTCTTCTTACTGACGAAGGCCGCAGCTGCGAACATGCTCTTGATGTCCGCCTTAGGTTTTGTGCCCGGCCGCACGATATTTCTATTTTTCTTATCGCCCTTTCTCTTGTTGGCTGAATGGGTGAAATTAAAAACATGGCTTAGAATTTACTTGGCAGTACAAATATTCAGCTTGTACTTTCATCTAATGTGTGCAAGATTACCACTTGTGTTATGGAGTTATTCCCATTGTCCAGATAAATTGGATTTTGCGATTCAGTTGGAATGGTGCGTGCTTTACACCGCAATTATCTCTATCGTCAGTCAACTAGGTCTATTTATTACAAGATTTTTTCTTGGTGGAAAAACAAAACATAAACATAACCTTGTAGATCATCAGGCTCCAAGATTACGAAACATTTTTGAGTACGATTTCATGCTCAACCCACAGGTTTGTTCACAAATTCCCATATAAAATCTGAGCTTGAGCATGAAATTTTAATTTGGGTCAGCTAGACCATGTGACATTGTGTGGGAAAAGAGAACGATTAACTGGAGATAACACGACAACATTTTACAGAGGGAGATAACCAGTAAATACCATCAGCTTGGCTGGTCTCTTCGCCATCAATGTCTTCGTCAAAGATTTCACGTCCATCCTCAACGTAACCAGCGCCATCTATAGAAGACGAAACAATAAAGGATGAAAATTAAAAATGTTGGCCACAGGAAATTAAATATAATAATTGTCTAAATGCTGGACAGAGGTTGGGGAAGAAATTTTGAAAATCTCACCATCGTCAACAATCCAGTCGTCTTCTTGTCGCTGCCGAACAATGTCGCAGTATTTCTTTTCGTCGACAATATCATAGACGTCCTTCTCCTCCTCAATCTACAGAACACAAATTGAACGACCGATGATTAAAAATAAACAGAAGACAAGTGAGAACTAGTATAGCACAATATGTAACCTGTAAACCATAGGAACAATGTTACCACTTTGACAGTGCTAAAGGTATCCGAAGGGTGATTGTAAATTCGTGTTTATTTTGTCTCACTGTTTAGGCTAGTAAGTTTTAAATACAAGTTTCTATCACTGCTGCAGATCACATATCATCACATATTTAGCAAACACATACTAAGGATTGTGAGATTGCCTAATGCGTCAAATCTTACCTCATACTTGTGCTTCTCCCCTCTTGCTTTGGCATCCCTCAGCTTTGCAAACGCCGCCGATTTACCAGATTTATCAATCTTCTGTCTTTTGGATCTCCCTCTTGCAATCGAGTCTAAAATATTGAAAATGTTACAGCATGTTAAATGTATGCACCTGTATTGGATAAATCTCATAGGTTTGCAGTCACAATAATTTCCCAATAGCGTATCGTACCAGGTCTATAAATAGTAACACGCTGCGCATCAACAGTCAGTTTACCCGCCCCCCTCCCTTCCGGTGAGCCATGGCCTGCGTTTCACAAAAGGGGTGTATATTTACGTTCAACGTAAAGCACAGAGTATATGCACAGAGTTACATGTACTACATGCTTTATGTCCTGATATACATCTCGCGTAAATTTACACCTTTCGTGAAACGCTGGCCATAGCTCATGAATAGTTAATTGCTGCATTCCACGTGCATCGCAATGTTAATTGTTGTCAAATCTGTAATTTTCAGGGGGTCACACGGATACCTTTAACACTGCAGTTTCAAATGACCCCTATTAAATTGTACACTGTGATCATTTATGACAGGAGGCGATTATATTCCGCAAGTACAGGACATACTGTTCGTCTTATTTGTGATTTACAATGATGCTGTATTTTCAGCTATAGCATTAACTCAAATATCTTGCACTTTCCGTTTGAAAATAGCTGGTTCTAGTTTCAAATATTGACTGGGACGAAATTGTCATGGACTTGGGATTTAATGATTAGGGAGCGTAATGACTTGGGGCGCACTTTACAAGGGGCAAAACATCATTCAAGTTTAAACTGTTTCACCAACATTTCTAGAACTTGCCCTATATATTATATACCCTGTGTGTTATTGTATTGTGTACGACTCACATTAAACAAACAAAAAGAATATTAAAAATTAAAAGTATGGATAATGGAGATCCTGTCTGTAAAATACGGTCAGGAGACGTTGTATATTATTATGGATAACCCTGTGCGATACCAGCTGTGTATAAAAGCAATCAAATTTATTTAAGTGTCACCATCTTCAGTGTTAGCAATAACCTGATAACAATAACGAGGATACGAACAGCTGAGATTGAGAATGTTTTGATGATTTTCAAGACCAAAACATCGACAGTAAACAACGGATAAAAAGAAATCGACAATGAACAAAAAAGTGCCGTTTATTTTTCTTGTTTCCCGATGAATGGTCCACCATTTCTCATTAACAAGTATTAAATCCAATCCCTGAAAGATGATTTATATACCATTATTTTGGTCATCCCCTCCTTCTGCGGATGGAGTAGGCGCCATTATTTCCCGCTTTTATTTCAGCTCTGAACACCACATTTCTTTATTGTATAACATATCAACAGAGGTCTACTGTCGATGTACGGAGCCAAATACCATCGCAGCGTACAATAAGGGCACGCACTGCTGTAGAGCTGTAGAAAAGTCGACGCAACAAACATGACAAAACGGCAAAACGGCGAGCGACACAATCGACCTAACTATAAATAAGGGGGAAATGTTATTTAGTTTTTAGTATGATTATTTTACCTATCTGCATGGTTTATTTTTCTATGTTTATTAATTCTATTGTTCTTGTCGCGGGTATGTTATAATTACTACTAGTACTTTTACAAATAAAGGTAGGTCTACTGTAGGGGTAATTAAGCCTACTATATTTGTAATAACACTAAATAGCCTATTCTATAATAAATAATCTCCCTAAAATATTCAACAGTATCAACACACACATTCTAAACTGTAATGATTACGAATAGACCATGCTAATCAGAAAACAAATAGCTATCCAACCTACACTTATTTTTAATTATTTAATTGATATTTAAATACAATATCCAATCAATGCCAATTATTGCACAATATTAATGGATCACTTAATTTTCTTGTTGTAGAGCTTATAAAAGCGGCATATATTATATAAGTTATAGGCCTAGATATGTCATATATATTATCATGAGCGTACTATTGGCATCTATATTTGGAATTATAATTATAATTTATATTTAGAATATAGATATGGCGCGGTGGCAGTTCGAAATATAAATAAGCTCATGAATACATGACATTACATTGTGCCTACAAATATAATTTAGTGCCTATACCCCAATATTTGGATATAAGGTTAGGCTACAAATGACCAATGGCAATTAAATTTGATTAGTCACTATTTGAACAATGAATGAAACATACTACAGAAATGAATAATGTGCATAAAATATGTCATCATTATTATTTCTGAGGGGTGCGTGGAAACGCATACGTGTACTAGTACATAATATTTGGCATGGTCTGGTTATGATGGTCCGGTTACAATCCGGATTTTATTATACGCATTCGGATAAAATCGTCCAAAAGTCTAAACAAGTTAAAAGTAGAGATAGATAAGATCACATCGACCAATTTCAATGAGTTCCACATCGAAAGTGATGACGTTTTTAACGTACACGCAAGGCAAATAATATTAGAAACCGGATTGTGATTCATTACCAGCAGACTCTGCCGAATGCTGAGGTTCTTATGCGAAAATAGAGGACACGAAAGTTATATGTACAGTTCTTGAAAAGGTGAGTCTTCAAATGCAGTCAGAAATTACACTGTAAATGAAAAAGACGGAGACATATGTCAGATATTTTCTACGACTAGACAGATGTCTGAATGAGATGAATTCTGCTGCTGCTGCTGCTGTGTTGATCATCTGAAAATAAATACGTTATGCTATCTCTGGTCTGCGTTCGCATCAGCTCATCGGCTGGTAGGCGATCAGGTGATCACTTGGCTTGCTTCAGAGAAATGCCCACGTCAAACAACCCCTGGACTTGCTCTTCATGTTTATAGGTTATCACACACACACACAGGTATCAAAGTTTTATAAACAGTGATAAATGGTGTATGCATGACCTTAACTCAAGTGAATGACTCCACCCGGCTCCACTCTGCAGTATTTGAACCTAGGACCGTGGTTTCATATTTGTCCAATTCGCTAGGAGATGTAGTGTACCACACGTTTGATTTTAATTGACCTTTACGGATATACATCCCTCCAATTTATTATATTTAACGTTACGTACATACTTTTGGACTGTAAAAGAGAATGAGCTATTCAAGAACGTAAGTTCATTAACTTGTGTTGTTTTCTTTTATAAGTTGGCATGTTTATATAATAATGTGTGTTACTGTTAGCAACTCAGTCACTGACATGTTGCAATTTGTACATTTCTTTTTCTAAATAAAATATACATATTCAATGGTGAACTGTCACATTCCATGAATTTGTGATATAGAGATGACACATTGATTTGCCTTTCATCACAAACTTTGAAGCATTGTTTACAAGTTTCTGCCACCTCTCGCGGCTTTAAGTTTGTCACAATGTCAGGAAAGTTACTACAGTACCAGGAAGCACTATTAGCCTCCATCTTTCAGGGTTGCTGAAACTAGCTGTATGACACTACGTGTGTGCAGATTTTGACATGAACGGCTTGTGCTCAAATTTAATTTTGAACGTTGCAGTGGTTTCAATAGGTGCCAGCAACCGGCAAAATTGTCCGTCTATTTCGGAGTATTTCCCTAATTTTGCTGTCTACTTTCAATCTTGCTGATACTACTTTGTTGAGGAAAGTATGATTTATGCAGGTCTTTTGCCTCTTACTTTTGCTACTCTGCCACGTACTTTCGATTCTACTGAAACCACTGAACATGAGTGAGTGAGTGAGTGATTATGGAGTGTAACACTGCTACAGGAATCTTTCACCTATTTGCGACGTGAGACAACATGAAATTTAATATATAAATTATCCATTGACAATACACAGTTTTACCAGTGTATATACCGTATGTGGAATGATAAATGTGAGATGTCATGACCGTAAGTTATCCTGGAACTATTTCTCTGGTCTGGTTATAAAGCGTAAATCAGTCATATGGTACATAAAAGAGAGTTCTGCGTGTCACAGTCAGTAGTCTGGTGTGGGCGTCATCATGCCGTGGACAAACTGTCGGTACTGTACATAAAAGAGAGTTCTGCTGTCACAGTTAGTAGTCTGGTGTGGGCGTCATCATGCCCTGGACAAACTGTCGGTACTGTACGTCTCCCCTGGCGTTCAAGCCACATTCCTGGAACAGACTGTCAACTGTAAAAGAAAAAAAGATTTTCGTCAATATATCGCAGTTAATCAAAAATAGGTCAAACTGTTTAAAGAACCACTACCGTAATATGAAATCACTTATTTTTCATGTAGAATTATCCATGGTGTCAGATGTATACATGTTCACTTTTACTTCAAAATATTGATTAAGAACTGGTATTAATAACATGTTTATTTAACTCTTCACATGCTGAAGCAACCATATGTAGTGTCTGTGCCTAATCCAGCAGGGAGAGGGTTAATTGGACCCTGCTTCACAGAACGATAATAGCACTACGTGAGTTGTACCGCCATGTGAACGGATATGAGCTACGAGTGTTCTTCAAACAGTGGCTATGTTTGGAGAACTGGGTTCCTTTAAACTAATTCCTAAAAACTGGTTTCTTCAAACTGGTTCCTTTAAACTGATTCCTTTCAACTGGGTTCTTCAACTGGGTTCTTCAAACTGGTTCCTTAAATCTGGTTTCTCTAAACTGGTTTGAGAATGGGTGGCATACCTTCATTCCTGCTGAGTTTCTCCCCCAGGTTCATGAGGATGTGCCTCATATCCGCCCCCGATACCACGCCCCGCTTCCCCTCGTCATGCGCCGTGAAGCCCGCCATCAGCTCTCGCTGACAGTTCTCCACCTCACTGTGCTCGTGCATGATGTCCAGGAACGACGCAAAGTCCACACGCCCATGTGCTGTAACACAATACGTACAGCACTGTCAGTGCCAGACATCACATAGGCAGGGATCGAAATCAACACTAGCCCACTAGCCAGGGCCATTATTATTATTATTATATTATACATAGTAGTCTACAGTGGAATATGTTTTCATATAGGCGCTGCAAGTGGGTCAAATTCTATTTATAGACATACCCAGTTTACTGATTTTGGTGATAAGCGTGTAGGTGAAATGTGCATGATTATTGTCTTATTTACGTACCTTACGT
>JAVCKZ010057056.1:0-16297 GCA_034780755.1 Lepetodrilus elevatus | reverse complement strand
GAAAATAAATGCATTTGTTTTGACTACACAAGTACTTTATACAACCAGTTACTTATTCCACATGTCTCACTAGTTATAAATATGTTATTTGTTATTAATGTTTATTAATTAGCTAAGACACGCACATAATGGCGCCAGTGGTCGTGAAAGATTACTTTGACCGTGTTCACTGAGTAGAGTTATCTCCCTTAATCAGAAAACAATAGGAAATGTGAGATTGTGCGTATTTTATACGGGTTATATACCAGGAAGTGTAAACTGCAATGGAATTTTACCTATCCTACAGCGGAAAAAGATATTTGGAAGTACAATAGCCATTATGTGTATGCTAAGAGCATGTACTTTGCATTTTAAAATCCAATTCGGTCCAAAACGACAACTTAATCTGTGTCAGACTGTGTATGCCTTTAAGAAACCGATTAATTTATTTTAAAACAACAAATTAAAAGATAATATAATCGATAAAGACAGAATATTCAAGTAAGTCAGGGTATTTGCACAATTTATATACATATATAAAACTGGTGTTAAATTAATTTCGTTTCATTACATAAATTTATATTCGGATATATGATAATGTGTAGGCTATATTTCTCGAGGAAGTGTTAAAATCATTAAAACTATTCTTTATTTGCATTAGATTGAGCCTATTTATAGCTGAAAACAAATGATACAATGGGCAAATTAATATCAACACTATACGACAATGAATCATAGAAAACTTTATTAATCTTACCAGCTGTTTTTATGTGTTTCAAATTTCTACATATCAATTATGCTGTTTATATTCGCTAATGTTATGACTTTCTTCTGTTTATACTAAATAGTATGTTCATGCGTGATAATGTGATACATAAAGCGTATAAATGTATTCACATATACTTAACAAATTAAATTAAGTTGTTTCGGAACTCGTTTGAGGAATCTGGTACAATTATTCTTTCAATGTCTTTGCAAGTCTTTGAAGAGTGACTGGAGCCTGTATAGACGTTTGATCTTTTTCGTTGTTAAAGTAGCCTAAATATAAATGTATGTTCAAAAAGGCTACTGGCCCTCAATTGATTTTATAATTATTAATATATCTGTATCCTACAATTTATATACAGATCTCAGTGATTCTCTAAAATATAGAATGTGTACACGTGCATGGTCGAGATTATTTTATTAAGTATAAACGCGTCTTTCTGTTTGTACACATGTATAAACTAATAGTCTATAATGCGAATAGGAAGCGCTGTCTGCGTATACAGAGCAGTTATCTTCCTTGGTTCGTCAACTGGTACAAGTGGGTTCGTCAACTGGTACAAGTGGGTTCGTCAACTGGTACAAGTGGGGTTCGTCAACTGGTACAAGTGGGTTCGTCAACTGGTACAAGTGGGTTCGTCAACTGGTACAAGTGGGTTCGTCAACTGGTACAAGTGGGGGTACTCGCAGGTTTACGGCAACACTCGGTGCCACAGGTGGCAGAAGCTCCCTAAACTGACAAACCGTCATTATGAGTGAAATAATGTGGCAACAGGCTCTAAACCACAAACTAAACTATATAGTTTGTGTGTACACACCCATCAAATATATAGTTGTGTGTTGAAGTATAACGTTCACTGTCTATTCCATACAATATGACAAGATGTGTTTCTCTGTATACTAGTCTAGTATGTCATCATAGTATAGGCCTATTATGTACGTGTAGCAGTAGATCCATACAATATATAATCTCATTAAATCACTCGACGTTATCATAATACATCAGCAAATTGCTGACATCATCAGGATCTACAAATTATGTATTTTATAACACGTGTATAGGACTTCCGGTACTGTTTTATTTTTGCTAGGATGTTATCATCCTGTTTGTCAATCCACTCATGATTTATGTATGTTATTGTATTGTTAAATGTCGTGTGTGTTTTTTCTTTGATGAGAATAAATATTGTTTAAATCATGAAAGTAACATATTTTTTTGATTAACGTCGTTTTGGACCGAATTAGAGTTAAACATGCAAAGTACATGCTCTTAGCATACACATCATCGCTCACACATCATCACCTCCAACCTTTTTACCACTCTAGGAGAGGTAAAATTCCGTTGCAGTTTACACTTCCTGGTATAACCAGTATAAAACGTCCAATCTCACATTTCCTACGATTTACCGACTAAGGGAGATAACTCTACTCAGTGAACACGGTCAAAATAACTGTCACGACCACTAACGCCATTTATGTGCCAGTCGTTGCTATTTAATAGATATTACATACAAAATAAAATGTTGATAACTAGTGAGACATGTGGAATAGGTAACTGGTTGTATAAAGTACTTGTGTAGTCAAAACAACTGCATTTATTTTCAGGTAAAACCGTGCTAGACCACTATAATATTATTCTGTGATATTATTCCTTTAAACTTAAAGATTAGCCTAACAAACTATTATGAAAGACGTACATCATGATACCAAACTAACAAAGCAAATTAGGCTATTCATTTGTTAATCCCAATGTAATTGTGATACTGTTAACACGCTGTACTAGTTCGTGATTGTGTGTAATTCATACCATCATCATAGACCTGGTGTAGGCTACTGGTACCAGTATTTCGTTGGATCATACTCATATCTTGTCACCGATAGGCTCATCGTAATCGTGAATCTGTGACGTAATCATAATAGTCTCCGTCATCAATGACATCATAGGTGTATCATTAATTAGATTCAGAATCGGCAATTAATTCCATCATCATCGTCATCGTCATCATCATCATCATCATCATCATCATCATCATCATTATCAGTGTTGTGATCGTCACTGGATTTCGATTGTAGTCTACATACATAGACTGTAGACTACATTAGGAAACACAAACACATTTGTCGTTTTATTATTTTATTATAATTCATACCATCTCTGTCGTTACACAACCCATTTAATCACGAAAACAATACACGAACTTTGAAAGTCACCGATCGTTATAGGCGATTGTTTGGTACAATATGTTGTAATGGGTGGGGTGGGGTGGGGTTTACTGGAGGTTGTTCAAATAGAGAAACATACGTACAAATGGGAAGGGACATTGCCTTAGTCAAGTCTTAAGTAATTTCTTCTTCTTGTTGTTTTTGTTTGTTTATATGTCAAAATATAGTTATATTATTGGATTCCGCTCGGAACTATAGATCTACTATCAATGGTACCAAAATGAAAATATTATTTTATACGATTACAATACTGTTACGCAGTGTACAACCTGTATAGTAGACATCTTAAAGGAGGTCGTTCTTCATAAATTCTCATTCTTCAAAGACTCATTGAAGTCGTCAGAATCCTTAATTTGGGAATCGAACTCTGAAATGAAATAAAATCGTTATGATATTATTACGGTGACAAAGCTTGTACATTTTTGTAATGCTATCTTGTGGACAGTATGCATCTTAATTCATTGGATCAAGGGTTTTTGCGCATTTGAATGTTCGCGCCATCGGAAGTATTCGCTCTATATGTCGTGACGTCACATGTGATGAAAGTGACAAGCACGTGCGGATGAATGTATACCCGGTGATGAGTTGGAATTTACATCAACCTAAGCATACACTCACCGCGCATGCTCACCTGGATGCGTCACGTGACTTTCGATGTTGAAACTGACGCAGCCCCATTAGGGCCTATATCTGATGATGACAAGATTAGTGGAGACCTTTAAAGTTAATTTCCACAAGCTAGTATATAAGAATGCTAATAAAAACGAATCATACATACATATTCGTTTGTTCTTGTGAAAGTGTATACTTAATATATTTTCAAATGAAATTGAGACTAATTACGCTTGATTTATCCACCCCAAAGTTGTTATTTACTGATCTACTTAGTCTCCAGTACTCATAATTATCAAAATATTCATGTTTTATATGAATATAGGGAATGTTCCGCTATTTATCTTGTCTTTGATGCATCAACTGAACTATGAAGGAATTGCGAGAAAACATTGCCTGTGCATATTATATGTTTAAGTCGTACCACTGAGTTATGTCCCCTTGCATTGACATAATGAAGTAAATAACAATACGACCATAATCATTGTCTATCGGTAGACTACAGGGGGTTGCAATAGATATTGGTCTACCAAATAGCAGTGGAAAGGTTTTTATGTATGTCAAGTGAATGTATTTTGCAGTTGTAGCTAAGAGCTAGACCAAAACAACCATAAATATATGTGATATCTGTGATATAATTAACTGACTATAATTAAATTTAATTATCATGGCAAGAAATGTTACTTTTGAATATGTTTGATATTGTTGTTTAGTTTGACAAGGTTGAAAATTAAGTAAATGTTGAAAGTCTTACTAATAAGCATCAGTGTTAGTTTATTCCTTGTATTGAGGGAATGGATACCCAGTAAGATGGGATAGTTTGTTCCTTGTATCGAGGGAATGGATACCCAGTAAGATGGGATAGTTTGTTCCTTGTATCGAGGGAATGGATACCCATTAAGATGGGATAGTTTATTCCTTGTATCGAGGGAATGGATATCCAGTAAGATGGGATGATCATGGGAATGGTAATGTTTTAATGCTGGAAATGGCAGTTTAGGGTTTTATATTCCCCAGGGAGTTGAGAAAGAACATGGAGTGCACATTGATTGGCGATAATAATGTAGCATTTTTAGCATGCCTTTGGGGGTTGATATGGCACATTATATAATATTAATTATTATTATAATTATATAATAATTATTATTATTATTAATAATTTTGATTTTGTAAATTTTATTATAGAAAATATGTAATCAGTCAAAACTATCAGATGATATAATAATGAATATAATAGTCAGCAATATAATAATCAAATTTAAAAAATAAATAATTGGATTTAGTAGTGCTCTTTTAAACACAACCATTCCGTATTCCAGGGATTCTTCCGGCGGAGTCTACAACGGAAGGAGAAGTATAAATGTGTTGGATCCGGAAAGTGCCGGATTTCCGGTGGTCGAAGAGGAAAATGTGCAGCATGTCGCTACGATATGTGTATCGCGGTCGGAATGTCCAAGTCAGGTTAGTACATCTTAGTACACCTTATTATTAGTAAACCTTATGCAGTGTATAACACTTGTATGTGATTGATTGGAGGCGAAATGTTCCTTCATAAAAATGCACAAGTGGGGGCGAAATGACTGGGGCGCAATGTGCAGGGGCCGAAACATCTGCCACCCACATAATATGACGCTGGACTAGCTTTTGCAGTCAGCAAATGTTCATGTGGTAGACCATAGTATTCCTGTGTTATCGTATTTCTCCAATAATTGGAACCATCTAATGGTTTGATCTCTATAAAATTTATTTTTCTTTTAATATTTTTTTTAAAGATTTTTAAAAATTTAATAATTATTCAAAACAATTAATATCTAATTTTCAAATAATTGGAAAATATGATTAGAAAATACGATTTGACAAAAGAATTGGTCATGTAAAGGTCAGAATATATTTTGGTGATGATTATGTTAGGTGTTAGGAGAATTACTGTACTTTCTGATCATAATGTTATTGAAAAATGATTTAACAATCATTGGCTCATTTTTCTATCAGTGATTTTACTGATCTTTATCTTTTCTTAGAAAAAAATAATTAACGTTAATATTTTACTTTAATATTTGAGAAAGTGAACACGGTCCATTTCCCTCTATCAGTGTATAAAACTCCAGCAATTTCACTGCCATAAAATATGCACATGCAAGGCTAAAACTTCACCAGTCCTCACTGAAAATAATCTGTCGCGGGCATGCGGACAGGCTCTATTTCAAACACTGCCTCTATACATGCATTGACGCACCTGGGTCGTATTTCTGTAAGTGTAGCTAACTTTCTTTCTATGCATTCTTAGCCTTCTACTCTTACTGATTCATTTTTTACTTACCTAGACAGACATCTTTGACCTTTAACCCTCTCCCTGCTGAAGGCAACCGGAGGTGCCCTAACGAACAGTATCTGTGCCTAATCCAGCAGGGAGAGGGTTAAACATGCATACAATCACAGGTCATTGACCTATATAGTGGTCTAGCGAAGTTTTACCTGAGAATAAATACATTTGTTTTGACAAGTACTTTATACAACCAGTTACTTATTCACCATGCCTCACTAGTATTTATGCCTCATTTACTATTTATTAATTATCTTGGCGTTCCCATATTTGTGGCAGTGGTCATGAAAGGTTACATTGACCATATTCATTATACCCCTTAGAATGTATACTATGGTAAATTGAGATTTTGCAGTATTTTATTAGGGTTGTACAGGAAGCGTAAACTGCAATGGAATTTGACCTATCCTATAAAAATATTTGCCAGTACAAAAGCGATTATATCATTAACTCCAGTTCAGTCCAAAACAACAACTTTAATTATCTGCAACCTTTACCTATGATTGACGTTTGTTGATTTTTATATCTGGGTAGACCTCTCATACATCCATCCATGCATCAGTAATTCGTGTTGAATGCAATAATCAAATTTTATTTACCGACCATAATTACCCTGATAATTTGAATCCTCTAAATTAGTTCGAACACCTAAATTAATTCTCCCCCCCCAAATATATATCTGATACTATAATTGTAATTTTCTAATTATTTGAACGCAATATTTTATTTTCAAAAACGTGTAAGAAAGGTTTTGGTTTTTTAAATTGTAAATTTCATTTAAATCACTATATTTACAATAATATTTTGTACTGTCCCTAGACATGAATACAAACACAGACCATTTAAAATTTTCTTATTAATTCTATTAATTCAAACGGCTACGAATTTTATTCTGTTCTCATGTTCGAATTAACAGGGTGATTATAGTACCATTATTTCTCGTGTACACTTTTTATTCTCCAAAACTGACCTCTCACGCGAGGTTGCGTACCAGTACTACATAGGAGTACAAAATTCTAAAAAAAAAATACTCAAAATGACGTGTCCGCCATTTTGATTTTCATGGAAATTGACTTTCCTACATTTTTTGCAGCCATCAAGACGGGACGCTACACTCATGAAAAGCGAACACAGGACATCTTGGAGGTGAAAGAGATAAAACGTAGTGGTGGCACCGTCACAGATGCCAGCATCGCCACATGGCCACCATCCACATCTGTATCCACATCATCCACATCATCCACATCCATGACCACGACATCATCCACCACCTCATCCACCACCTCATCCACCACCTCATCCACTACTTCATCCACAACGATCCACGAGTCCGCCTCGGAGCCGTTGTGTGTCCAGACGACTCCCGGATCTCCCCCGATTACCGTGTCGCTGTGCCCGATGGACACAAGGCTGCAGTGCCTGTTCCGGACATCGCTTCCGCCTCCAATGGAACCGACGGTTCTGATTCCGCGCCGGGAGTCGGACTCGGACCAAGACACGCAGACAGACCACCTGTACCGGTCGCCCCTGCCCTCGCCTCTGACAGAGTTAGCTCCCCTTAGTTCCCTATCGACTCACCAGGAGGTGCTGAACACAGACGCGGGGAGTGGGAACGCGTACCAGTCTTCCATGCCCTCTTCTCTTACAGAGTTAGCTCCCCTTAGTTCCCTATCCACTCACCAGGAGGTGCTGAACGCGGACACGCAGAAAGAAAATGCATACCAGTCATCTCTGCATCTGCCGATGGCAGAATTAGCTCCCTTTAGTTCCCTATCCACCACACAACAGGAGGCGCTTAATATAGACACGCACACGGAAGATCTTTTCCCATCTCCTATGCATTCGCCTCTGTCGGAGTTAACTCCCCTTAGTTTACTAAACTGTCACCTGGGGATGCTGGATGACTACGACTTGTTAGAAGGACATGCAAAACCATCAGTCGTAGGTTCCCCCCATCAGGAAGCTGCCGGTCTCGACAGCTGTCCCATAGGCAGACAGACGTACGTACAGACAGACGCACAGACAGATTCACAGACAGACCGGCCTCTCCAGTGGACCACACAGTATCCTCCTGTCTTCAATTCCTCTGAGGAGGCAATGAGTGAAGGCGAAGCTGCGATGGGTGGCTCAGGCAATCAGCCACTGGCAATGTCATCATTGCCATCGACCGTGGCAACACCATTGCCACTCGAAATGCCGTCAATGTCGCCATCAGACTGGGGAGCACTCTTACCATTGCTCTCACCGTCATTGCCACTATCGTCCCTGGCGACACTAATGGCATTGCCACTTGAACAGCCGCCATTGTTGCCCCCACCATCTGATGACACACCAATGCCGCCATTGCCAGTTTCGAGACCGATGGCGCCGACATCGCCAAAAGAACCACAGCATCTTGAAGAGATGACGTCAGCGCTGATCGAATTCCACAACAAGAATGTCCGCCATCACACGTACACGTCCCAGGAAGATCTCCTGGATAGACAGAAGAAATACTCTGTGAGTGATGACAGCATACATTCCTATTTAAGGCCTTTTATTTTTTATAAATTGGTTCACGGATCCGCCGACTCCATTTTCCCGAAAATTGGAGAAAAAAAAAGTGGAAAATATTTGTTTATTAAATATTTTTAATTTAATTTTTTTTATTGTGATGACAGCATACATTCCTATTTAACCACGTTAATTTTAACCCTTTTGAAACAGAGGATCATGCCGATCACCCTGGGATTCGAACCCGAGTTGCTGGATTGTGAGTCCAACGCTCTACCGACTGAGCCAAAGGGGTAACCCCCTATGGCCAAGACCAGTAGGAGCATCTTATATCACACCCGGCTACACTTTCATGAAATATATTTAAAGTAAATATTTCTAAATAAAATTGACCCCAATGACATTGACAAGGACCAGTAATAGTACAATCGTTGATGCCTGCCTCAGTCAATCCATTAATCTCTAGAGGCAATATATAGGTGCGATATTCCTACTGTGACGCAAACATTAAATTATTAATTCATTCATTCATTCCTGAAGATCTGACCCCGAAATTGCGAAACATTTCGAGTATGATTTCATGCACGAGTTCAACCTTTACATATGGATTTATGAACGAGAAGACTATGCCCATGAAGTCATACTCAAAGTTTCGCAATCTCTGTGCCAGATCTGAGCTTCACGCCGACACACTTCTCCTTGTAAACGACGGAGACAATTCCATGTTTCTAGGAGCAGTTCCGCAGCAAGGAGGAGATGTTCGGCTCACTGTCGACGCTGTCTCAGGACCAGTACATGGAGATCTACAAGGAGACCGGCATCGACGTGGACAACCGTCTGGCAATGATGACGGTCTTCACCTCAAACATGGAACTCAACATGCGGCGCTACATCACCTTCGCCAAAGCCATCCCGGGCTTCACCGACCTTAACATCGAGGACCAAGCCAACCTCATTAAAAGTTTGTGTTACGTTCCGCCTTCTTGTCTTAAATACTGCCCCCCCCCCCCATCTTGATCATCACCATTTTTCAGCTGCAAGGCATGATCACCATACATGTATGATCACCATGTTTCAGTTGTAAGGCATGATCACCATACATGTATGATTACCATGTTTCAATTGTAAGGCATGATCACCATGTATGATCACCATGTTTCAGTTGGAAGGCATGATCACCATGTTTCAGTTTCAAGACATGATCACCATACATGTATGATCACCATGTTTCAGTTGTAAGGCATGATCACCATACATGTATGATCAGCACGTTTCAGCTGCAAGGCATGATCACCATACATGTATGATCACCATGTTTCAGTTGTAAGGCATGATCACCATGTATGGTCACCATGTTTCAGTTGTAAGACATTATCACCATACATGTATGATCACCATGTTTCAGTTGGAAGGCATGATCATGCACTATGTTTAAGATGGTATCATCACCTACAAGGCATTATCACTGTTTCAGGTGTATGATCACCATGTTAATTCATGATCACTATGTTTCATCCATGTGCACTGATTCAGCTATATCATAAAAATGTTTCAGCTTTATTATCACTTTGTTTCAAGTTTATAATCACTATGTTTCAGCTGTATATCCACCACGTTTCAGCTGTATGATCACCATGTTTCAGCAGTATGATCACCATGTTTCAGCTGTATATCCACCACATTTCAGCTGTATGATCACCATGTTTCAGCTGCATTATCTCCATGTTTCAGATGCCAGGTATGAGTTCTGGTTCTGCGGCAACTTCCGCGCGTACAACCCAGACCTGATGACGGTGGCGCTACCTACTGGACTGTGTCTGCACTTCAAGGAGCTGTGCAAGATCTGGGAGCGCGACTTCATCCTCGAGTCATTCCGGCTGTCCGGAACATTCCAGAAACTTGGCCTCCTGCCCGGAGAGTTCGTCATCATCAAGTGCATCTGTATCATGTCTTCTGGTAAGTCAGGGATAGAACTTTACTTCTCAAAGCTACTAACCCGAATAATGATTCAAATAACACATTTGCGACAAAACCTTAAAATTCTACTAGTCCTTAGGGTTTGGGCTAACGGGCTAGTGTTAAGTAAGATTGATCCCCGTCTGTGCATCTGTTTCATGTTTTCTGGTCTGTGGCCGATGTTCAGGGATCTGTATCTCTCCAAATAATTAACTTTGTTAAAATTGAAAATTATAAATATCCGTATTATTAGGGACAACCAAATTAAAGTAATAATATAATAATAATATAATATATTTATATAGCGCCGAGTTCCAGCTAGGTACAGAATATGGTTGTAAATGAAATGGTAAATAAATGAAGGATTTCAACACAAAACAATTTATTTTTTGACTTAGTACTATCAAAATTATTGTGCACAAATACCAAAATACAATTTTGAAAAAAAAATATGTTCGTATTTTTAGAGTAGGAATAAAATATACTTTTCACTAATTAATTTAGGTGTTTTAACTATTAGAGGGTTCCAATTATTAGAGTAATTACGGTATCTCTGTGGTTATTTCAGACCGCTGTAAGCTGCAGGACAAAGCCACAGTGGACGAGATTCAGTGGATGCTGGTTCAATGTCTGATGCACTCCTTCAAGAAGAACCACCAGTCGCCCAACCTCCTGTTTGCGAAGGTCATAGGTCGCCTGACAGAGTTACGGACCCTGGCGGACTGGAGCAACAAGATTGTGCGCAACTTCCAAATATGGCCGTCCATTCAGCAGAGCCCTCTCATGTTGGAAGTCTTCTCTATATGACGACGATGATGACGATGATGATGATGATGATGGCGATGACGATTATGATGACGATGATGATGATGATGATGATGATGATGATGATGACGATGGCGATGATGATGATGATGATGAGGAGGAGGAGGACGATGACAATGACAACGATGATGACGATGATGATGGCAATGATAATGATGATGGCGATGATGATGATGAGGAGGAGGAGGATGTTGCAATGACAATGCTGCTGCTGTTACTAATGATGATGATGACAACAATGATGATGATGATGATGATAATGCTGATGATAGCAGTAATGATGATGATTTTGGAAATGGATGGGCAGACGGTTGGCAGCGATGATAATCTCCATGTGGATGATGATGATGATTGTTGTCATTCTTAATCAACAATATAGACATGCAGATGATGCTGCTGATAATGATGATGATGATGATGGAGGAGCAAGAAGAAGAAGAGGGAGGAGGAAGAGGAAGTAGAGAACGATGATTCTGATTCTGATTATGTGTTTCTGGGGATACTAATTAGCTGAAACATAAACAAAAGGCATTGTAACCGAGCTTGTGATTGGACAGAGATATGAATGTCTCCATGGCAACAACTACTATGGGTTTGTTTATTCACCAGTGTAGGAACTTTACTGGCAGTCTTTGTGTTTGACCTTCTCACTACTGTCGGCAATTGGAGTTGCCCAATCAAGATATTTCAGTTCTATGAGCACTCGTCGCATCAATCCAAGGATCATTGAGTGCACACCATTGACAGGGAGGTTGTATACTCCCCAGGGAGTTGAGAAGGAACACTGAGAGCACACTATTCCATGGACAGTCGTGACAAATGAATGAAAGATTCCTGCAGCAATGTTAAACTCCATGATCGCTCATTTGCATCCATTGACGGGGTAATAATGTGGCACTTAGAGCATGCCTTAGTGGATGTGCTGTACATATTTGAGGCATTATGAAGGTCTATTGTTATTATTAATCATACGTTTCATACTCATATTACCATACTAGTAAGAGAGGAAGAGATATTGTCTTGTTGTATGTCAAAAATTCCACTTAATTAGGTTTGAATAACGGCCAGTTTGCATTGGTTTTATTTTTATATTGTGAAATTTTTAAATGCATGTACCTCACTAGTGATTGGTCAGTATTTGCAATAGCTCATGACACATGGTGGTCACATGACTTGGCCAGTCTAAAGCTGGGACACACTTCAGACTACCAAAGATTTATAAAAGGGTACAAGTACTATTCCATGTCCTCAAATTTCAAATCGTCGCAAATGGGTGAAAGATTCCCGCAGCGACGTTAAACTCCATATTCACTCACTCACCTCAAATTTCAATGCATAACAGTTTGTATAAAATTTCACTCGAAAATGGCTTCGTTGCCTGGCGACTACATCATCATTTCTGTTGTTACATCCATTTTAAATGGACCACAATATGTTCAGTGTTCACTCGTTTGATGACAATCTAAGATCACAGCTATGATCTCTAATAATTGTTTGTTTATTTTGTATACAAAAGTTTGGCTTTACCATTTGAGTACTAGTACCAGTAGAGCTTTACCCCATATGAGTACAAGTACCAGTGGGGCTTCAAATACCCTATGAGTAGGGCTTTACCCTGGATTTGTGCTACCCAAAAATTGACCTTGTATTTGTAACACAATTTAATGTTGCTTAGTCTACTGTCAATACAAATGAAAATTCCAATACATAACCTGCTACATTGCCAAATCTGTCAGAATGATTATGCACACAAGGGTAATAACATGTATGTGTGTGTTCATGACCATTAGGCCATGTATGTGTTGTGAGTGCATGCTTTGTGTTGTGCGTGTGTGTGTGTGCTTGCGTGCATGCGTGTGTGTGTGTGTGCTTGCGTGCATGCGTGTGTGTGTGTGTGCTTGCGTGCATGCGTGTGTGTGTGTGCGCGTGTGCGTGTTTGTGTATGTGTGTGTGTAATGTTGGATGTACACTTGTTATCTGTACATGAAAACAGGCATAATGGGCCCTAAGGTTACAAAACCTTTCCGAGTATGATTTAATTATCAACTTGGAAGATTTGTTCACAAATCGATACAGAATTTATATTCAATTTGTTTTCTTCATGAACATCTGGGTCTGCAGTGTGTGTGTGTGTGTGTGTGTGTGTGTGTGTGTGTGTGTGTGTGTGTAATATGTGTGTGTAACATCTGGGTCTGCAGTGTGTGTGTTATATAGCTATGACCAGGATAAGCAGGGTACTTGCTAAAAAAAAAATCAGGCAAATTGTAGCCTGGTATCAGTATTCGCATAAATCTTTATCTTTATATGCACGATGAATACTTAGCATAATTCTGACAGTGCTAACATTCAATTATCCATTGACATTCATTTTATAATACTGACCGAGACTGACCAATATTTTGTAAATTTTAACCTTCCAACTGCTGGTGGAATATATACATGCCCTTATGTCAACAGCCCATCCTTGTCTATTAACCCTCTCACTACTGGATTAAGCATAGGTACAGCTCTTTAGGGCATTTCCATTTGCCTCTAGCATGGAGAGGGTTAAAGAAGTACCCCAGCAGAAATTTTATAACCATTACATGTTTCAAATAGATCATCTGTAGCCCATCCTCAAAATGCATGCTTTTGTATCTCCTTACGACATTGAGAGTTAATGTAGTGAGTAATGGCAGGGTTTCTATAGTATGTCTGTAGCATTACACAATGTGACTATTGTAAAGTTTTCAACGCTGTTACAATTATGGGAGTCAATGTTACTGGTACCGTAATTACTCTAATAATGCGAACAGGAGAAAATAATTAAAGTTGGAGCCGTTCGAATTATTCGAATATTTAGGGACAATAACATTAAAGTACTAAATATGGTATACACTATTATATATGTATTTTGATAATTATAAATATTTTAACGTCGTATGATGCAATCATTGTAAGTAATTCCAGCTTTAATTTGCATAATCTTTTGTACTGTACTATACTGTATATATATATATATTTCAGCTTTTATTTACAAGAATCATTAACACTCTCCCTGCTGAAGGCGACTTAAGTTGCCCGATCACATGCATAAATAGCCATGAATAGAACACTTTGATTTTATTCAGCAGGGAGAAGATTAAACTGTATATATATATTGTGATCCATTGTAGCTATTGAGTATATATTTCATTGTAATATAGTATATATATAAATAAACATTGGTAACCATTTCTGTGGACTGGTTACATCGTGTTTCCTGATTGTGCTTTATAGCGAGGTGACCCTCGATACAGCGCGAAATATTTATGTAAATAGTTGAAAGATTCCCACTCCTACATTAATCGACAAACGACTCGCTCGATATAATGCAAACACTATTAAACTTTAAGCTATATATCTATATAATTATATATTGTAATTACTGTATTCAATGTACAGTTTATAGATTTATCAATGAAAATTGGCATCAGAAACATGCATAATATATAATGAGGGTCATAGTCAGGGGTGAAGTGCATTGCAACCCCACATGGAGAATTAAATGTCGTGAGCCTGAATTTATTTTCTAAAGCCAAAATTATCTGCAGCCATAGACCTTGGGGTCATAGCGGTAGCCATTAATCTGATATAACTACCTTTTACATAGTCATAGAATCTGAAGAGATATATGGGATGGGTGGCAGCGCAGTGCTAGAACGGTTGGATTGCAGAGTCAAAGGTCCCGAGTTCAAATCCCACCCTAGGGGATCTGGCATCGATTAGTGAAAGAATCTAGAAAGCGACTCTAAACCCAAAATTTTAAAAATAATAATAATAAAACAAGACTAGATAAATAGAGTCAGTGCATGAAAATGTCAAACCTGCTTCATTCACCATAGATTAGCTTCATTAACCCTATCCCTGCTGAAGGCAACCGTTCATGCCCTAATGCTTTTGCCTAATCCAGCAGGGAGAGGGTTAAACTGCATCAATTTTTAACATGTAAAATATATTGAAGATTCTATGTAGTGGAGATGTGTGAATGTTTTACGATTCCTGACGTCAATTTTCATTAGTATACCAGTATGCAATATTACTTTAAATATTTTTCTACATACATACTACAATTTGTTTATGGGACATTTAAGATATTTCATATTGCATGCAAAGATGATCTTGCAAATTTACTCATGTTAATTCCAAATAGCTAGTATATTGGTATATATTTACAAAATCCTTTGGTGCACATATATTCATGTTCATGTTTATTGTTCAGATTATGTATGAAATTTTATTCCCTGTATTATTGCCAAGATGTAAAGTCTATATTTTGTTAGTTTTGTTTTTATAAAAGACTTTTATCATGTAATGTTGAGCCATATATTACATAGATTGATTGTTGTAATACCGGTAATTTCATTTATGGAAATAAACTTTATAAGAAATTAATTGTGAAGAAGTTTGCTTATCAATATACACCATAGTGTCAAATACAGTCATACGCCAAGACTACGAAATATAACATTTTGAGTATATTTTCATACTCAAATTTATATAGGGATTTGTGAACAAAACTGTGAGTTGAGCATGATTTCCGCTGCTGTGTGGTTGACAAATCCCTACTGCAACCCCAAGATAGACAACCTGAATATTGTCCGTATGTGTTTCCTTCATTATATATCATGCAAGGGGGACATAACTCTAATGTTCGCTCGCAGATTCCTTCATATATGAATTGATGCATCAAAGACAAGATAAAAAGCGGAACGTTCCCTATATTCATATAAAACATTAATGTTTTGATAACTATTGAGGACTGTGGACTAAGTACATCAGTAAATAACAATTTTTGGGTGGATAAATCAAGCGAAATTAGTTTCAGATCGAAATTTGTTTGTCCATTATACAGGTCTATCAACTGTGATATTATGCCTTTAACCCTCTCCCTACTGGATTAGGCACAAACAACTGCTAATAACCTTCAGCATGGAGAGAGTTGAAATAAATAACTAAATACTTGCAGGCAATTCTTCTTGTTAGTTGATTCTGTGTGTCTTGAACTAATATTAGTTCTTATTTTATTCTTAATTTATTTTGTTCTAATATGCACTATAATATTATTTTACAGACACATTTCTATTATTTTATGGATGCTTC
>JAVCKZ010057045.1:0-16298 GCA_034780755.1 Lepetodrilus elevatus | reverse complement strand
TCTCTCTCTCTCTCTCTCTCTCTCTCTCTCTCTCTCTCTCTCTCTCTCTCTCTCTCTCTCTCTCTCTCTCTCAATATCTGTACTTTCTCTGTATCCAACAGTCAAACACGAGGAAACATCACCATCCCAGATGCGTTACATTATCCATATTTGATCTGCAACAAATTTCATCTGTCTGATTTCAAAGCAAACAGTTACGTAAGCATGCTGGAGATCAAAACGGCCGATGTTGACACGGCAATCGTTCAAAGACGTTCCAATAAGCGGATACGTCGTCGTCGCCATTGCATCGCCTTGTGTTTGTAGTCCCAGGATCATGAAGACAACACATTTACACCTCGAGTGTACCTACGTGTTAGACTTCTTCGGCTCCATTGAAGATAATCTGTCATCACGCGGGCTAATCTCTGGCAGTGGACACAACCATGAGTGGACTATGACGCGTTGTTGGACACGGTATTGGCGTTGGCGAGAGAGCGAGAGAGAGAGAGGGGAGAGGGAGATATAGAGAGAGGGCGGGAGGTGAGAGGAAGGGGAGAGAAAGAGAACATGGGTATCGAAACAGAAATGGAGATATAGAGGGTCTGGGAACGAAAGAGGGTATATAACAGATATAAGGACGTGTATGTGTGTGTGTGTGAGTGAGAGAGAGTAAGAGAGACAGACAGACAGACAAACAGAAAGACAGATATAGGGAGAGGAGGAGAGGAAGGAAAGACATGGGGAACGAAAGATAAATAGAGATATAGAGAGAAATGAAAGAGGGAATATATAACATATATAATGACGTGTGTGTGTATGTGTGTGTGTGTGTGAGAGAGAGAGAGAGAGAGAGATATATAGATAGAGATAGAGAGAGATAGAGAGAGATAGAGAGAGATATAAATAGAGAGATATAGAGATAGAGAGAGAGTAGAAGAATAAGAAGACTAGGAGTAAACGACATATGGAGATGAATATAACACATACTAGTAGCATGAGGATGTGGCAATAATCGTCTGTCTTGTCTGGTTATTCTCACACAAGGGATGTTCAGTGTTTGATGTATTTTTGATATCTATTTTGTTCCAAGTTATGGTTTCTGACACTAATCCAACGACTCCCCGTACCTAGCCGTTCCACGTGTAAGATTTGATACACGGTATAGCTGCGTTCTGTCTCCTGCTGGTTCCTTATGGTAAGTATATAAGTAAAATATACGTAAATTCATACACCCCGCACATTTACCCTGTGTCGGAGTGATTTGTAGTCATGCGAATCTAATCTTTATTTACATCCAAACACATCACAAGGTACCTATACACCTGTGCTCGGCAGAAGTATTTCCATATCTCTAGTAACAGTTATATACTACACAGTTAAGAGATTTAGAAGCTTATAATATTTATGAGATCGAAACCAGCGGATAGGGTCTTCAACCATAGAATTAAATGGCCTTTTCACTGAGATGAGCCCTGAACTCGCACAGACCCTGTCCTCCGCATAACTAACACGAACGCACCAGGTGAACTGACACATATGTATGGCTGAAAAAAATGTATATGTTGATAAACATATTTATAGCAGCGTTGAAACTTTGCGATATGTATGTAGGTATACACCGTCCCAGATCCGTATGCAAATTGTTTTGAACACTGTGGGTGTGATTACATGAGCTCTACCCATTTAGTGCGTGAAGATACGATATTAGTGGATATCTATAATACTAATTAAACCTATACTTCATGTTCAGGTTGTATAATTCTACATCGCAGTTTTCTATATCGCGTTACCACATCAAGCAAATCATCAAAGGTCAGCTAGTGTGTGTTTCTCGCTCATCCAAGGTAACCAACCAACTCACAGGTGTTAGTTCAACCCGCTCTCTCAATGGCGCCCATACCATAGACCGCAAACTTTTCCCCCCATCTGACGTAAAGCTGGATTTGGCCAATGTTGATTTACCTCGCGAACGTTGGAGACGACGCAACAACATTATACAGAGTTCAATCTTTACTTCACCCAGTGCGAGACATGCGAAAACTTAACCTAAATACCAGAATCTGGGTGAATTATGTGTGGTATTATGCCGTTTTCCGCTACTTGTCTCGCTGCTATCTGTTAAATTTGGGGAGGAAACCTGAAACAACAATATATATCCGAGACACATTAACCACGATAGAGGTATAACTAGTAAAGAGATACAAGTATCCTCATATGATGGTATGGAGCACCCTGATATAACTTTGCGTCATACGCCATCACTACCGCTATGCGCACCCACCATGCACGTTGCGCCGCATCGTACCGCACCGCATCGTACCGTACCGTACCGCACCGCGCCAAAGCCAAAACCGTCCTATTTAGGAACTCATTTGTGGTACTGCCAAGCGATCATGATAATGCGGACATATACGCCACCTGTATGCCTAACTACACGACATCCTTTCGAGGATTCCTACCTTCAGGCTTATACACGTCTAGAAGTCGGTCGAGACGAGATATAGTTCAACGATATTGTATATTACACAATCACTCAGTCAAGCAAGCAAACGTAACTAGTCGAATGTTTGACGCTTTCATTTGTGTCCCCTTAGGCGAGATTAGACACAAATACTGCGAGAGGTCGACATAATCGCACATCAATGTCCGTTTTATTCCTGTCCGTCACAAGACGAGTCCTACTTTTTGTATACGTGTGCATTCATGAAATTAAACTTGTTATATGAATAGTTGAATTTGAATGTTATGTATTAGTAGTTATGATATGTCGTGGTTTGACATGTCGAGTAATTGAGCGTAGCAGTCAAACAGATTACGATCGAGAGAAACATGCATAGTTGGCAGATCACCTCCCACAGCACAGATCGAAAGAGTTTCCCGCCACGGGTCAGTGATGTCGTCTGCTTACAGGTGCACCTGCACGTGCTAGATTGAATGAAGAACATGTACATGGACACAAGTGAGAGGCATGTCATTATAGAACTAGCAACACGAGGCTTTCCCCTCGATTTCAGAGGTCGTGGACAGACGAGCCACAGTATAGTCTCAGAAGGTGACAGTGTCACTGACTCGTCGCCTGTATGTCAATCTGTACACTGACTGCTGCAACTGAGTCGCCTGTATGAGTCGCCTGTGTGTAGGCCTATATATACTGACTGGTATATTTGACTTTCACGAAATATGCCACTGAGAACCATATTTCTTATATTCCACTGAAATCTAGACTTTCTTAACTAGATCTATTCATGGTAGATCTCTCGAACAGGATATTGCTTGACTAGAATAATGTATAGTAAGCCTACTCATGGTAAGCCTAATATGGCAATTCATTCATTCAGTATACTAGTATTGGTCTGTCCAACTTGTCTTGGAATCCAAGAATTCTACCCAAAGCGAACACCGGAGTAAAGATACTTGCCCCTCCAACTATACTACTAGTATATGTCAAGTGAGTTATTAGCCTCGCTAATATGCTAGTGTACAGCAAAGTCATCCGTAAGTATAGGGGTTGGTATGTGGTAGAGGTAGCAGTCTAGTATATACTATGGAACTCATCTATGATAAGACCAAGCGATTATTGTAATACGTGCATGTCCTTCGAGTTTCAATTCCAAGAAGGGGGACTTTTACCCTTCAAATACCCAAGTGTATGGTGGTAAATTTATTTGATAACCATTCGGGAAGTATTTCATACTTTTAGATACAGTTCTTTATCAGCTATAGCCACCCGATATTCCAGCTCATAAATCAAGTACTCATTCTATAATATACAGTAAACATCCTTTAAAGCATTTCAGTGGCTTCTTTCATATAAACTATATATAACAGCAATCTACAGGATTTGCATACAGATGATTTACTATCATTCTTAGAGACTATAGGTGCTTTACACACCAGATGTGAACCAATCACTTTATCGTCTCTTTGCTTGGCTAGGTTATCCTACTGTATTCAGTTCTTCTCCGTTTCCCCAAATCTTTTCCTCATTATTGGAAGTGGGCTCCGGGGCATAGTTAAGCGTTACTTTTCTCTGTATAGTTCCTGTAGGACGGCGGAGATATCCGCTATAACAGTTGTACACGATAAGCCCTCTTACCTGATAGGTGTATAGATAATGTTATCTAATTTGTTTAAACTGGGTTAGGGGGACGGTTGATTGCCCCGGGGGTGGGGGACTTGTGGTGTCACCCCCTCTATTGCTGTATAATGCGTCTGGCTCTAACTAGGTCAACTAGCGCGGCAAACTACCAGCATTTCCTCGCAAAGACCAACTGGTTCTCAACTTTTAATAGGGGGAAAGAAGTATAGAAATACAGAATTTCAATGGAGCGACTGAAGCGAAATGAATGTAACGTGCAGAATCGAAGTTCAATCAACCCAAACACCACCCCACCCGGACGTTCATACCAATACGAAATTTATCAATTCGATAATGTAATGTCTCAAATCGCTGAGTCAGCGACACAGGATGTTATTGGAGTACATAAACAGAAACATGTTGGTATTCCGATATAAACCCTCCTAGCGGAAATATGATATCATCCGCCCGATATTTTACTTATCTGGAAAAGTACTTACAATAAATTTCAATGCAGTTGACAGTGTTATGTATAGGCCTATATGATAAACAGAAGCAGCTCGCAGATTAGCGGATTGCGTACAGGCGTGATGACTATCAGTAGAAGGCGTGATATGATGACGAATGACATATTGTTAACCTATGAGGGATAGGTGACAGTTAATAGATATACAGATGCAGGCGTACTATGTGTTAATGCATGACATCATGAGGTATCCATACGTACAAATGCCGTATTAATAGAAATGTATTGCTTTATGGCAATGCACCTATTTGATAAGTAATTCCTGTGTGAAGCCGTGTAAATCATTGACGTGAGCTCTAGCCGACGAACATATTCTTCCTCGCCCGCACCAGCGTAAACTTTTAAGCACACCAATATGACTTCTCAGTAACTAGTAGGTCTATGTATATATGTGCTACTGCTGTGTATACTACACTGTTAAACCACTGCTATTATAGTTTCCTCTGTTCGATAGGTTAAACTTGACTAAACATGACGAGAAATTTGATCGCTTCAAGTGCAGGTGTTTGTTAGCACTATTTGTGGCACTTTGGCCTAGTTCAAAAAGCGCTTTGGCCTAGTTCAAGACGCCCGAGGGGGAGGGGGAGGGGGGGGGGTGTTTCGGGAGGTACGTAATTACGTCAAGGAGATTTCCTCGGGTTTTCTTCTACAAATGTCACAAGCTGAGAGGTAAAAGTGTCAAAGATATGCGCGAGCTTTGATCTCATCGGGGCGATGTATACATCGGTGGATTACTTCGATAGGAGAACATTGACACTAGTCGTAGCATAGAAGGATGACCTACGTCCTACCCCAGTTTCTTATACCAGATAATCTCTGTCTTTCCTAATCTCGACCATGTATAAACTGTCTCCATTCGATAAGACAGTACAAGGTTGATCAACTTTACGTAATCTAACTGAATCAAAGTGTGTTCACCTAGCCCACGATCAGCTACGTTTTAACGAAATAAGAAATATAGTGCTTATGCGCGTTCGGATAAACTTTTAATACTTTACAAACCTCTTACAGGTTTCTTGGCTGTTTCATAAACGTATGAAACGAAAGTAGTATGTCAACTTAGAAGAGTTATTAAGAAGGCCGATTCACGTCCGCTCGTTAATAAGGTCACGTGGTTTCTGGGTCGAGATGGCGACCGGGTTCAGATCCCACCTGTACAGAGGGTGCCCCTGGCTCATGGCCATGCCTCGTTCATTACATTACCAACTGCAGGTAACACGTAGGTGAAAGTGGACCCGGTGCAGTTGAAGGGAGCTAACTCCAGCCAGACGTTCGTGAAACAGACCCGTGATTGGAACCGTTATCGATCGAACGTTGACTTCATGGACTATATGTCAGCTTCCATCCTGAAGCAGGGGAGGGGATTACGTGAGTCAGGGGGTAACCTACTTCCCCACTCCCCCACTCCCGAAAAGCCGAGGGTTGGGTATGAAGGAAAGTTCCCTCCGATGCCGTGGGAAAGCTTGTAAAGTCGCTACTTTGATATGATACTTTACTCACTTCAACCAGAAAGTACGTAGGGTTTATCAAGAAATGGATTGCATGAACATATTTTTTCAGTGAAGCGTAATTAGCTATTTATCTGTCCGTGCGAAAATTGTTTATTTAACGAAAAGGGGAAAGTGTGGGTGAGTGTGTTACAGATAGATGGGAAGAAGAGAAATAGAGGAGAGGAAGGTAGAAGGAGATATATCATTATTGTATTCATGTATGCCAACGAAACCTTTAGATAACTTTACTTCACTTTATTCTGAAATCCTAAAATCACCCCGTGAGCAACATCAGTGTTATTGTAAACGCACGATACCGTCACGACCTATCTGCCTGCATGATAGTAGGTCTGTAGGAGACCGCCTATACATATACCGTAGCCTGTATCGAGCAACTGTCATTTCAAGAACGGTTTATTCTTGCAATTCAACTAGACATATCCGAAGTTTTAGTACACCAGGCTCAGGCCTCAAAGTTACACTTTTTCCCAAGGTTCCTGCATAGCCAGAAACACTTAAAATAAGTGCCAATATTGGTAGCCAAATGCAAAATTAGGGCGCCATGGCTCCCAAATTAGTCACTAAATTGAGGGCTGCACCTACAAGTAATACCGTACTTTTACGACAATAGTAGAAAGTAGGCTACTCATACAATAATTATAGTAAACGTATAGGCCTATACATTGTACTTATAATTATGGTATTACAATGCCGATCTCGGTACAGCTAATAGAACCAGCGCAAGGTACTGAGGGTACTTATATAGGGTACTACAGCAATGTTAAACATCAGTATGCCTACTCTTGACTTAAATACCGCTCTTTACTTGCTTTCATACCTGTGCTATAACTCCACTCAGGTAATATTTACGCCTGCTCTAATGTATGTTTTACCTTCGTCGCACGATGAACCTATACAAGTTCGTTATTGAAATATTGACATATCTGTTGGCGAACCCATATAATAGACCTTTGATTTCAAAACGTTCCGCAAAAGAGGTTTTAAGAAAATGCTCAGAATCAATGAAATGAGAGTTGTTCGTAAGCCTGAAGAAAATACATACGATCAATACTTATAGCCTTTTATGTTATCCCAGCCAGCGGGTTATGCTATCTTATATATAGCAATATGCTATTAGATAAGACGATATCCGGTCGGTTATTAGTGGCATTAGGTTAATTATGCTATGTGATTACTAATATATAAATACTCACCTTTATGCACTGACACGGATATAGTAAATAGCGGTGCACATTTTGTTGAACCATTTAATTACAAATTTAGTAATTATCTTAATACTACTTGTATTTCTTACATGCAGAATGCGAAATCGTCTCCACGGAATAGACTACTAGTATTTAGGAACATTTGCCGTATCATGTCACATATGATGTCCAAGTCATCATGCTATAAACATGTTTACCGTCAGCTATATATAATAATGTCCAGTGTCATCCTGTCACCATGATAATTTATGAATTTCACATATAAGAAGAAATAAATATAGTTATAGTTATAGTGTATTATAGTTATAATATATATAAACCCATCATATTGCTGTTTGCGCTGCAATATGTTGCAAAGCTTGCAAGCAAGATAGTAATTATACGACTCTAAAAGGGATTATTCTAAATTTAACTTACAAAACAATAAATAAGTATATACCCATTGTTCAATGTCCTACAAGGGATGAGGTTATGTACATAGCAACAACTAATTAAATCGTATAGCCTAACCAGCAATGTATGCTATCATATACCAATGCTATTAGGTAAGACGGTAACCAATGTAACGGAGATTAAACGTACATTGCACTAAAAGATACTGACATTTTTTTTTTGCACCGACAGCGATAGGCCGAGAAGCTCTAATAGCTGTAAATGACACAACACACATTTTTGAACTTTTGGAAATTGTAGAATTCATCATGTTGACAATTCTGATTCTGATTGTCTGCAACCAGCATCCACAGAATAGACCATATTCTTCGTGTTCTTTTCAACTTCATCGTAGGATTCCCGTGTATGTTCAATGCACGCATGTTTGTGTTTGTATATATCACGTATATTCATAACCGCATGTCAGTGTAATATTTTTTAAAGAAACGAGAGTATATATTTTAGGTACACAATACAATATTTCAACCCCACGTCAATACAGTGACATATTTCTAGTTGGACTTTCAAGGGAATTGTTTTGAATGCAGGAACACTAGCGGTGTCCATGTATGATATATATGTATGGTACTCTACAAAGGCATTATTACGGACGAGATCGTTTAAACGCATCACGGACAACGTCGTTTAAACATCAGGAACAAATTAAATCCAATTTATTCCTCTTGCTATGGACTGTTGTGAACCTTAGATCCTCAGGGGGAAACAGCATGCGTCATATGGCGACATCTTGTTGACATATACTTCTCATTCTACGACCTATTACTTGCTAATCTTCATTTTCCATCATTCATAGAGTATTATTCGTGGTGTCCGATATTCCTATTATAAAGTGTCTATGTATTATTTTCCCGACACAGCAGGTTTTCACGGTTGAAGAATCTTTACGCTGATGTTTCGCCGATGTTGAATATGCCGGTGCTGTGCAGTGTATCAGCAGCTGCAGTGTAGTAGTGTATGCGCGCGCTTGTGTGTAATACATACTCTGCGTTATTGATTACGGATTGAAAATCAAAGTTATGATATGCTCTAAATAGAATACGTGATATTTTTTTTTAATCGATTGGATACGTATACGAATCTATAATGTCAACGGTGGAATGTGTGTGTTCTGAATCTATATTGACATTTGTTGAGTTTCTAGTAAATCTCCGACGTCTGTCATCATTGGATGACCATCAGCTCTGGAGCACCCGTCGGCAAATGCACCGCTGCATGAAGAAGCTTAATAGATCGGAAATCTGGTGTGGATGTCCATTGGTAAATAAATATACTTATAACCAGTGTTGGACTCCACTTTGAAGGTGATGTATGCGAGTGAAAGACTGTCCTCGCCAACGTAAACCTCTCCTATCCTCCACGGCATGTTGGCTATCCCAGTGAGAACGTATTCGTTGCCGGACACGCCTGCAGTCGTGTCATGGTTGGTAGGAATCAATGTACGATGAATGAATCTCCTATGGCAAATAGAGGTATAGATGAATAGGTGGAAATAGATGTGTTGCCTTTCAGCGTCGCCGCCGCCGCTGCCGTATAAAACAGCAGTATTGAGAACTTACTGTGAAGCGGACGAATACGATGGGTTAGCAGTAACGTCCCGCGGATCGATACAGCAGTATGACTTCCCACAGTTCCAGATGCAGGCGCCGACTAGCGGCGATGCCAGAAATCAATGAAGGATCAAGAAAGATCACTCAGGACGACAAACTGCCTGGGAGCCGACATGTCAGCCGGTGAATAGAACTGAGAGCGTCTTACCAACATGGGTTTGACTTGATACCATCCCGGCAGAAGTGCTGCAACTCTAGGAATTATCGTCAAAGATAACAGTTCTTGTTCTGAAAAGCATCTTGAAATATTGCAGAGCATAGTGTACGCTGTATGTGTGGGTTGGCACGTAGTCCGATAAATGTATGTAGAGATTGAAGCTGCTTCTGAACGGCTTCGTGAAGCTGGCCCCGCGAGTCTTGATTGTAAATGATGTAGCGAGTGGAGATTTGGATCGGCAAATTACGTAATCTGTATGTACATCAATACCGTGCTAGCAGTTCGGGATGACGGAGGTTCCATAACGGATTCCCTCTGTCCACTGAGCAGTCCCACTGTCCTCTGAGCAGTCCCACTATTTTGAGCACACATATACGACAGTACCCATACATCTGTATACAACTTGCTTGGATACCATGTCATAACGACCTCCTCTTTACAGCAGTCAGCAGAGTTTAGGAGCCGATGGTCATGTTTGCATGTGGACATTTGTATGGGCGATCGATGACAGTGGGTTTGACTGAAACTCCAATACACGCCAACAGGGATCCGATATATACAGGGACTGCTTGACTGTGGGTGCAAACCTGTTGGTGACACCATTAACCCACCATCCAATAAAGCTTGATTTGTTTAGTTTTTTTCAAAGAAATCCGTGAAGAATTCTTATACAATAATAGTAAGCAGGAAGAATCTTCTACAAGAACTTCCGTATATCTATTGACACCATGCACACTCGGTTCACAGTTAGTACTCGGATCCAGCAGCCTTACAATATGGAAGTCCGTAACGAATTTCGTATTGATATCTATTGCAGCTATCATCCAAGCATTAAATTAATTCTTTTCATTTAATGTAAATCGCCCACAATCTATATTTGAAATACTATATACTATTTCATATAATTTTCTGCATACAAATGACTCACTCCAAGTCCTTCCCTATGTATGACACATTACATGTATTTACTTGCAACGTGTATATAAAGTACTAGTATAGACTAGTTACGACGTATATATTCGAATAATAACCGATCGTATGCCATTTATCTTAACCCTTAACCCTGGTACGATGGTTCGCCGTTAGAAACAATCAATAAACTTTATGGAGAAAAACACGAGTTTTATTTCCTGATAAAGCTATCTACGGCCAGATCTTCGGGGAAGAGGTTCTGTAGGATATCTCACGACGGAGATATCCCTCATTCGCAAGAAGTCGTCAAGCGTGACAGACCTACACCTAGACAGACCATAGTCGTGTTAAATTCAACCAGACGACTGTACTATAAAGGTATCTACACACCTATTTACATATATACATTGTCGACAGACCTATACCTACAGTAGACTATCAATATACCTACAGCTACGCTCTCGTTAATAAGAAAGTTCATCCAGCGTACGGGTCAGTGTTATCGTATATCATTAACATACGAGCACCGTCTGGGTCTCATGCACAAGTACTTATATGTATACGTACCCTGTACTTCCTTTTAAAATATGTGTGACGGAGTTGATGCTTTTCACCCAGGTTTCCCCAAAAACCTAGAGGACATATTGGTGAATACTCTGGAAATCTAGTATTGTTGAGTACGTACAGTTACTTTCCCAAGTATATATATTAAAGTTCGGTACTAGAATACCGTATTGGGTGTCTTGACATACTCCAATGTTTCATATGGTCCTTCATTTTGCATTGTTCGCAACCCTGGGTATCGTTTCTCAAAGCTCTCATATCTACTACGAGACCATAAGGACTCTCTTAGTGAACTCTAATACATGGGAATCGCGCACTTACGAGAGCGCTATGGTCTCATGGTGGAAATGAGGGCTTCGAGAAGCGATACCTAGAATGTTACGAGCAATATATGACCACGATCATTTCAAAGTACACACTAGAGCAGAGCATTGGCAAGATCCAAAAAAGAACATAATGTTATTGCTTACAGTCGCTTAGAAGTTATTTACTAGCATACATACCTACAAGAAATATGTTTGTTTTAAATTAACCAGACATATGCGTGGACTGGCTAACGTAAGGAAGAACAGACAGACATGTAACGAATTTAGAGTACCTGTCCAATAAGGTCCTCGATGGTTTTAGATTTTGGTCTTTCCGGCTTGAGTCATAATCTCATCCGTGATACCTGTAAACACATGTAAATAAAGATAAGTATAAATGTAGGTATAGAAGAGCTGCTAGCTATGTACGTCGCACTCTGGGCCGCTGGGACGGTTATAAGGTGCACGACGCACTCTGGGGTTCTACGTTCGTCTATTTCAGTACGAACAGTGCGAACTTCAACATGAATAGCGTTTTAATTGATAGTTAGACCAAAACGTGACGATAAGAATGTATGCCATATAACTATAAATACAATATACCTCTTGAATGTTTTCTTAAATTTCACCCCCTCTTGACTTTAATTATACACAGTGATGCATCTAGTTTTTGTGGATTACGACTTTACTATAAAACCTATATACCCGGCGCCGACATTCAATCTGTTTCGGACTACAATTTTTGGAGGGAATGAGCACACGTGAATAGAGCTGCTCGCTGACACCTAGTGTTAATTATTCTGTGTGATCTGACAGTAAAGAACCGCATCATTCTGTTAATCCTCATATTATCATATTCTATACATAAACGAAAACCTTCCTGGACAACTATAACACCCATATCCCATGATTACTCAAATAGGTCAAATGACCAATATACAATTTACACACACCCCTATAATTTCCCTCAAAAGATTAGTTTGACCAGTTATAGTATTATTTACAATGTCCCCACGCTGCGTCGATATATAGACATTTATATAGAATGGATGTCTATGTAGGTGACCTGAATCACTCGTCTATTGAAAATAATGCGGCGTTCATATTGTACTCGTTACCCTAAGTGTAGATCTACATTGTCCAGTCGTCTGTACCCGGGGTATCCGTGACCAGTGTCTGTACCCCTGTATCACGCCAACCCACCCCTCGACCCCACCCTTACCCCACTCGAGTACCCGTTCAAGGTTACACCTACCCCGACTGTCACGCGCATATCATTTGAATTCAGAACGGGGAAACCCCTGTCATACAACCAACACCCACTATGTTATTCAGTCACGTGGATGTCTATTTCCCCTATGCATGCATTCTCTCCCTCTCATAAACAGCTTGTAATGAGATGTACTTTATACTGATATGACCTATAGATACACGGCTATTATTGATATACCAGTGCGTGCGGGGGATGTAAAACACGAAGGTTTTCCTGTTCTCTATGGCATACCTTTTGACCAGTACTGCCTCCCGATACACTCATACATTCCCCAGTACATAGATGGGCTTTACGGGGTATATGAGGAAGAGTACATAGATGGGCTTTACGGGGTATATGAGGAAGAGTAATAAGAACGTGTGACAAGAATACGTCAGAACAAAACATTTATTCAATAGGCCGAAAATCTCGGCATATATGAGTCACAAGGATATATCATAAAAAGAAACATTGCAAGCATGAACATTGTCTTGCATTGGTGTCGCTTTCGGCAAGATTTTCTGCAAGCATAGGGGGTACTGTGCAGGGTATTCCAAGGCTACGATCCATGGTCATCTCTCACACCCATATACTACACATAGGGTTTTACTAGGATATTCTATTAGGTTATTAATGAAAGTAATGGTATGTTATCATTGCGAGTCATTGTTATGAGAGTATGATGCCAACGTCAAGGCTTGTGTCATCAAATTGCCGCATTCTTGTACAAGCGAACACCACAAACCCTTGTCCAGTATGTATAGATGTCACTTAGATACAAGACACATGTTGCTGGTACGTATACCGGCGTGCTGGCAGCTGGTATTGGATTTTGTTTTTATAAGGTACTGCATTATTAATGAGCTGCGCTGTGTTGCCTGGAATGGTAAATAATGGAAGAGATGGTGTGTATATCACCGTGAGACAGCGTGATGTGCAGACTGATAGTATATAACGACCTTAGAAATACTGTGATAGAGAGAAGAGAGAGTAAAAATAAAAGACGAGAGGAGGAAGATACGGAGAGAAATAGAGAGAAGACTGAGAGAGAGAGTGAGAGATAGAGAGAGCGAGAGAGAGATAGAGAGAGCGAGAGATAGATAGAGCGAGAGAGAGAGAGAGAGAGAGCGAGAGAGAGAGAGAGATAGCGAGAGAGATAGAGAGGCAGAGAGAGAGACAGAGAGAGAGACAGAGAGAGACAGAGAGAGAGAGAGAGAGAGAAAGAGAGGGAAGAGAAAATATATACCCTTACATGCATGCAAGAGCGGATGCACACAGAATCCCATGCAATGCTTACATACATATTGCGGGAATGGGCACATATTGTGTTGCGGCATTATACAGCATGAATATGCAAGTAATGACTGATAAGAGGTAGATAAATGTTCTGCTATATAAATTCGTACAAAGTAGACCTGCCTGTGGCAATGGATTAAGACAATTCTCTCTTGCATGCGCAATTAAATGTAATATTTCCCTTCTACAACAGTTTATAATCTTAGCATAGCTCAATTGCAATAATAAACACATACATGCACGCGCGTACGCATAGACACATATTACTTTTCCATTTTATGTGTAACAATTTTATATGAGTCATTGACGCATTCACATCAGAAAGCTGAATGGGCAGTTTTTCACCAAGGCTATCATCGTCTCAGTTATTCATACAGGTAAATGTCGTAAATGTGCCAAATCATGGATTGCGTATGTCTAAAACTTCCCAGTATTGCCGTAAGGTGTTTCACAGGTTATAGTACACATTATCAGAAGGCAGTAAACATAATCTAAGAAATGAAAAAAAACAACTAAGCTAAGTCTGATCAGCTGTCGACAGACTACATTAGACATGGGACCACCAATCGTTAGCACAGCCATCGTAATAAATGTTTTATTTTCTCGTTTCTTACGCATGCTATGCTATACATACACGCGCGCACATACGCATACACACATACATGCACAGTCGAGCATTTGGCATATAGATATATAGTATAATATATAGTATAATATATATATACATGAGTTTGGGTGGGGAAAACAAAGTTAAAATAAAAGGAAGAAGAAGAAGGAGGAGGATGAAGAGGTAGGGAAAGAGGAAGAGAGAGAGAGAGAGAGAGAGAGAGGGGGGGGGGGGTAGGGAGAGAATGTGAGAGGAAGGTAGAGAGAAAGCACTGGCACCAAAACTAAATCTGCAACATGCATTGAATAGTAATTCCAATAGATATGTTGTAATGTGTTCAATCTTAGTTCATTCATTTTGTTTCATGGGGAGCGACATTAATATATAGAATACTACAATCCCCTCTCATGATGTATGTTTATGTCTTGTGAAGTATCTGATTTGATAATCATGATAATAAATATTGTTTAAATCAAAACATATTTCACGATTAGTTTCAATTTCACCAAACACTATAGGCACCAGATAGGGAACGTTACAGCTAACCTACACATTCTTTTCTTATGTATTTTGATATAGGTAATTGTAAGTTACTGGCATGACATCAACATTACATAGATCTTTATAAATACATGTACATGTGAAATTGGTAAATGTCTCCTGTTGATAGACAGTCTTCCTACTTATCGCATCTGTCACAGGTATACACTGGCCTCACGTTCTACACCTGTCGTTGGCGTACACGGGTAAAACCAGTCAGACATCGTGTATTATCACCTTCGAAGATGAGCCCGCGGCGAGATCAAAGACCGACGCTGAGGTGCGAAACGAAACTGTAACTAAAACGCTACGCAGGTAAAGATGCTTAATGATTTACTTGTAGATCCGCCAATGCTACACACTTAGAGACGGTGTTTGATCCTGCCGCGTTTACAATAGGGGGTAAGAGAAGACGAGGCACCCCCACGGGGAATGGTGGCACAATGGAGACGGCAACTCTACTGCGTGGAGGGTTTGTTCAACGATTAAGACGTACAGTGTTATGTAGGTTTTCCAATTGCTGAATGAGGTTTTAATCCGTGTTTAATAGTGTCTGGACCTAGGCATACCACCAGGCGATGAACTGGTCAAACGGCTCACAAACCAGTGGTCATTCAGTTGAATGGGAGGTTCGAATCCCGTCTGTGAAGTCCTATCCGGTATAGACATGGTGTCGCGGTGTTATTTACCTTCGGTCAAATGGTAGGATTCGGTTACATTCAAATAAACATTGTTGTTAGTATTCCGTATATATTCGTGCAATTTGCTCATTAACGAAGGATGCGTAGCTAAATAAATAAACATTACGGGAAATTATACAATTATACGATAAATGTATATTTGTTTGGAGACATCACAAAATGTACCACCCACTTCACACTTCGAGAATTGATGTCAAATGTGACAAATGGTCATCATATGAAGACAAAAAACATGTCCATAATAACTAGGAAATGCCACTCTTCTGGTTGGATTGTTCTCATCAGAATATTTTCCTGGTACATATATTGGTTGACTTGTTAGACCAGGTAGACCCAACTTCGTAAAACAACATTCATAGTAGCATAGATCGTTCTGAAGTTGGTGCCGTTACTAGTATATAGCATCATTGACTGCACTATCAAACGTTTTCAAGTGATAACAGAATGGACTGTTACTCGATTAAAAATACCGTAGAATCATTTAAAATTAATGCATAATACCTTATTTAACTACTTTAAAGGCTGATATCACAGCTGATAGACCTGGATAATGGACAAACGAATTTCGATCTGAGACTAATTGCGCTTGATTTATCCACCCA